>JANZLC010000201.1:29912910-29931885 GCA_026413385.1 Erythroxylum gracilipes | reverse complement strand
ATTTTGAATACCGGCCGGTACAGCCGAAACGGACCGGTACCGACCGGTATTCAAACCCGGTACCAAAGTCAAGGTACTGGTATCGGATTTGGGCCGGTACGGAACGGTATCCATAACAATGGTTGTCGCTAGGAGGTCATCTGGAAGTGGGCTGGTCCTCAGCGGATTCGATCCTTTCTTTGGCTCCTAGCTCAACAGAAGTTGTTAACGAATCATCATCGGGTGGTGCGTCATCTCACGCTGAATAGTGGGTGGCACTTTTGTGGACACAACGAGACAATTCTTCATGTTCTTCGAGATTGTTCTCGAGCCCGGTCCTTCTGGCACCGATTCCCGACTGCTTGTGTGACCAAAATTTTCTCCCACACGGATTCGGTCACTTGGCTGTTTAGCAATCTTTAGACGCCGCCCACACTCCCACTGCCTCATTGGGCAACCATTTTTGGTGTAGCGTGTTGGTTCTTATGGAATTAGCGTAATAGCAGCATCTTCAAGTCGACCTTCGTCTGGCCGAAGGACAGGGCCCGCATTGTTATGGATCATGTGAATTGGATCCTCCGAGCTTCTTAGGTGGAATCTCGGGTCTTTCGAATACCGAGTCTTCCTTTGGGCGTTGTTGTCCGCTGGCACCCCTCGTCGGAGGGCTAGATCAAACTCAACACGGATGGGGCCGCACAGTCGGGATCCCATCAAACTGCCGCTGGGGGCCTTTTCCAGTCCAGTTCTAGTCATTGGTGTGGAGGCTTTCTCCACAATTTAGGAGCCGGAGCTCCTCTGGCTTCTGAATTATGGGGAGTCCACTTCGGTCTTTCCCTAGCTTGGAATCAAGGGTATCGTCGGGTGGTTGTCGAGGTGGACTCCCTAAAGGTGATTAATATCCTTTCTGCTTCTCATCATCGGTTGACTGACCCTTTCCTTTTGGTTACAGGTATCCGAGGCTTGGTCCTACGCGACTGGGAGGTTCGTTTCCAACACATCCATCGGGAAGGCAATCAATGCTCGGACCGGCTGGCAACATTGGCATATCGGGCTGATCCTAGCATACACTATCTTCGAGAACCACTGGAGCTTATTCGGGACAATTTAACTCATGACATGTGTGGCTTGATGTATACTCGCACCCTGCGTTAGCCGTGGCAGATTTGCGAGTCTAGTTTCTTTTGGGTCTTCCCTTTGTAAGAAAAAAAATTAGGAAGAATAACGACGGTTTTCAACTAGACAAAATAAGACAGGATTATGTTAGACAAAGGATCTGAACTCGTCGATAAGGGAGTTGGACTGGTGGTGCCAAGTGTGTACGAGGAGTGTGGTTTGTGATAGATGAGGAGAGAACCGACATGGTTTTTGTTTAAGTCAGATTAGTTGATGTAGCCCAATTAGTTGATAAAAAGCCCAAGTGAATATAGGCTCAGGTAGTCGTTGCACTTCTGCATTTGCAATTTCTTTTTTTCTCCCACATCAAAAGT
Source organism: Erythroxylum gracilipes (assembly GCA_026413385.1). Classification (NCBI taxonomy): domain Eukaryota; kingdom Viridiplantae; phylum Streptophyta; class Magnoliopsida; order Malpighiales; family Erythroxylaceae; genus Erythroxylum; species Erythroxylum gracilipes. The sequence continues at coordinate 29,930,419 of JANZLC010000201.1, read as the reverse complement.
TAATAATGCTAAAGATCTATTCGTTGTTTGTAAACTTTCTTCAACTTAATAATTGAAAATGATGAAAGGACTATCTTTGGCTTATATTTCCTCTAAAACTAAAACATCGACCACTAAGCAAGCCTCTCGTTGTACCTACTACAACATAGCAGGTAAAGGAATTTGTAACTACCAAATAACATCGGTAATAAAATCAAACTTCTTTACCCAACTGAACTTGCACTTACCCAACTGGGACTTACCAAACTCAACAGGACATAATGGGTGAGTTAGTGCGGGTCCATATCTACAGACATGCTATTAATGACGATTGTCTCAACTGTTCAAAAATGTGCTCAGCCCAGAAGGCAGAGAACTATCCAAGATTCAGAATGACATAAAAAGCAGGGAGGGACCATCATTTAGGTGCATAATGGTCCTCATGCTAACTGCTTAAATTTAGCCTAACTAACCTTGCCAAATTTTATTAACATCACCTTAAGATATCTTTATTTGTCATTTGCTTTCACTTCTTAATTTTCCAACATCACATCAAAGACTAATGATCGCATTTTCTTTTCTTAGCCTGCCTGTCAATTGCATAGCTAAAGAAGTTCAACTTCTGTTATAAGGACTGACGTGCTTTTGCTTGGAGAGTTGGAGGTGTATCTTTTTTTTTCTTTTAATTTCCTTTTCTTTCTGTCTGTATGCTATTCTCCATTTTTTTTTAAAAAAAAAAGACCGTGTTTGGTTGATAAGGAGGCACCCAAAGGGAAGTCCTAAAGCTTCATTAATTAGCTTTGAATGAAATGTAAGTAGATCATGGTCGACATATATAAGAAATTGAAACATTTATTGCGTAAAGGAAGGGGAGATCTGCGCATTCAAGTTGCTTTGCACACCTTGTCTTGTTACCGCATTGATGATTTCATGGCTCGAAGTTGGTCGAAGTTTAACAAATTATGTCATTCGCATCCCTCATTAAACTATGTTTGCCAGTCCCTTGCTTTGATTTGTTGTGTGTTTTTCACTAGATAATAATAAGCTGTTTATCTACTAGGAAAATTACCCGTTGTTGTAAAATATAGATTTAACACCAAGAAGTAGAGTAAATCGTACATAGAATCAAAATAAGCGTGAACTTGGAATCCCATTTGAAGAAAAGTGGTGGAAAAGTAACCAAAATTTTTGGGAGTTTGTTAATATAAAGCACGCCAAGTATGTACAACGCGGTTCCCGGGGTTCATACATAAATTTTGTAGGCGTGAGAACAAAGGCTGGCAAAACCCCACTCACACCACCAACCATTCTCACGCTAAGCCAAAGCACTTCTTTTAATCGAAACCACCATATCGGATTCTCATAACAAACCCACCGGCCTTAAGTTTGATTATTATGAAAGGATAAAGGAGGCATTTAAATGAGTCACCAATTCTCAAGATTTGGTGTTGATTGAGGTATGGAAAAGAACACAAATTATGATTAGGGTTTACACATACCAATGTTGTCGGCTCCTAATATGACTGCAATGTCATTATCCCAATGTGCACCAAACTTTGTTGGGCACATAGCGACTCACTACCTGTAGTATATGGAGCTAGAGTCATCTTCAGTTCGAAAAAAGAAAAAGCAAGGCTTATACTCAATAATCCTATGCTACCTACTTGACATTATGAGTCTAAAAAGAATAGAGACGTGGAGGATAAATTGTCGTTTTACTAGTTCAAATTTCAGTGCTTTAATTTTTATGCGGATGCATTCCTCCAGTTTCCATTCTCTTTTTATTCTTCTATGCCCACCTGTTCCACTTCAAACTCCGATGAAAGATTCCACCACTTGGTACTCTCCCTTTATTATATACTCCATACGTATGTAAGATAGAATAGAAGAATCAGTGCCTGTAGATTGACACAAATAACCCACAAACCGATGGAACGTTCCACAACGAAGCAAAAGATGACGGTTGTAGATAAACCGTAATTAACAGAAGAAGGAAGATTGTTTGTGGAGACTCAGGTTCTGTTTAAGCAATCTGGGTTCAGAAAAGGGTACTTAAAATGAGTTCTCAGACGGAAAGTACAGATCGTTTCTTAGATCCTGTATCTATGTAAATTTTGTTTCTTAGATCCTGTATCTATGTAAAATTTGTTGCAGGAATGTCGTGTAGAAGAATGTAATGCATAGAGGCGAACACAATGTGCCTTGTAATGGAACTTGAATGTAATGCATAGAGGCGAACATTGTGTGCCTTGTAATAGAACTTAGCCTTGCCAATAAAAAATTGTAGAAAGTATGTAAAATGAGCGTTTCATTACAATAGCTTAAGCTGTTGTGTGAAGTCAATTTAATTAATTTTTATATTTACTAATATGCTCTCTCAAGTGAAAATATTTTGGACTTGAAACTTGCACAAGCTTACTTTACCTTATAATAAATAATAAGTATGTGGTAGGATTTGAACTTGTGACCACTTGATCATAAAGGCTCTGATATCATATTAAATAACCATTTCACTGCAATAATTTAAATTATTGTGTGAGACCAACTTAATTAATTTTTTATATCCAATAACAAATTAACAAACCAGTTTGAATTATAGCCTACTCAAAAGTTTTAAATTGTCAATTGCAATTTATATTTGCGTTTTGCGACTTATTGTTAATACAAATACAATAATATCAAAATATATATAGTTAGAATTGCAATAAATTGTGATAATTGTCCTCGCCGTTACCGTAATTTGTGACAACGGCAATTCAAAACCGTGAAACTATTTAATAACATATTACAATTTACAATGCAACATTAAGACCTTTTTCTTCGGAAGATGGTACAGTGCAGTGAAGTGAGAACTCGTAAATTATGAAAGACAAATGTTTTCACTTATTTCTATTTTTTTTTTTCTGGTGTCGCGTTCGGTGACCTAATCCGATTTTTGGTTTCTTTCCCTGATCAACCACAAATCAAATCCGACGATCTCTAATCATTTTCTTCCATAACTGTCATAGATTTGCCTTCAAAAGATGACAACGAATGTGACGCAAACCTTCAGAGCTTTGGATTGGTGTGCTCATAATGTTCGTAAACTGCCAAAATCAACTGTTTCTACGACCCTTAATGACAAAATTGAACGGACGATAATATCCTCAAATCAATAAACTCCTATCTAAAATCTGTTATTTTTCCCTAGTAAATACATACCAAGAGAACCGTGAAATTACAATGATTCAAATATGATGTATCTACTTTTGGGTATTCTATTTTTCTTTACCTTTTTTGGATGCTGCGTAAAGAGAGAATACATAGTCCACGTGGGCAGGATGTGATATCTGCCACCAATCGAGGGCATTGTCGTCAAATAGGGTACCCTCCATTTATTATCGCGCCATGTCTCTTCCATTATACGAGAGACCACCAAACACACACAGATATCATAAACCAGAAAGGCCAATACTGGAGGTGGAGGCCAAACACAAACCAAACCCTTGAGAGAGAAAGAATGAATACTCATTTGTGTTGCTAGCACGCTCCAGACAGCGAGTTGTTCAGGGGATCCGACAGTAGGTCCGATAAATGGCAGGCGGCTGGGTCAAGTCCCTGCAATGCAAATCAAGAGCCTTTGAAGACGTTTTGCACCCAACACCAAGAAACTTGATATCAAGCTCAAGCTGTAAAAAAGGCGGTCAAAGCATCAAGGACGTCATTGAAGCAACCGTCACAGCCAAACATAAACCTTCGAAACCCAGACACCATAAACCCGTAGCCGACCCGATTCGTCCATCTCCACAACCTCGTACCCGCTCCACTCGTAGTTCCGACCAGCTCTTTCCCGCCCTCACCGAACTTCCCGAGGGCCACCCGTCACGGAACGTGGTGGAGATAATATTTCACACCAGTTGGAGCAATAAGTCCTTTCCGGGTCGGATCGAGATGATCTTCAAGGTCCAAAACGGGTCCAGGACTATGGCCCGATTCGAGGAGTATCGCGAGAAGGTCAAGTCACGGGCCGGGTTGTCCGGTGGGTCAACGTGGGAGGAGAACGCGAGGTGCATGGCGGACGGGAACGAGATGATGAGGTTCCACTGTCTGGGTCCCGCCGGCGGTGGATCACAAGAAGCAGGCGGGTGCACGTGGGTGTTCCCCGGCGGGAAGGGGTCGGCGATTTGTACGTTCTCCGGCAGCGGGGGAGCTCATGAAAGTGCCGGCTGTGGGCGAGGGAGGAGAGCAATGTTGGTTTGTCGGGTCATTGCTGGTCGGGTGTCGAAGAAAAAGGCCTTGGAATCGTTGTTGGATGGACGACGCGGGTTTGACTCATTGAGTGGAGACAACGGCGAGTTGCTTGTGTTTGATTCAAAAGCCGTACTGCGTTGCTTTCTTATTATCTATAAATTGTAAAAATACGTGGCCTTTCTAATATTCTTTTTTTTTCTCGTTGCCTTTATTTCCTCCTCCAATACTTTTAGCATTCATCAACGCAATATTTCATGTGTATTTTCAATTTTCGTCCCATTCTTTTCTGATTTGATTATACGTGTAATCGGAGAATGGTGAAATGGCGAGAAAATTTGGGTTGAAAAATGCTAATTGATCAGTTTACTGTATTTGTATTTGGAAACTGTTCTTTCCTTTAGCGAACTTGAATGATGAATCTCACTTATTGTTAGATTGAGTAAATGCTAATTAATTAAGGATTTCTTTGTTGGGTTCATATGTTATATGCTATTGGCTATGAAGTAAAGACCAAAGTTCAACTTAGAATGATAGATCGACCATGAAGTACTATTTTTATCTGGAATGATAAGTCCCACTGTTTAGATCTTTCGTACTTGATTGTGAAATATTTTTGCAATGACAAGTAATGAAATGACTGCGAGTGTGGATCAATTTTCAATTATATTTTTTTATTAATTTCCTTCTTCCATTAGTTAGAAACATTCATTTTAAAATAGTCCCTTTATTAATTAGAAATAAAGTTTTGCATTACTAAGCTTTCTTAAATTTTGCGTGTTAGTAGAAATTTTACCAAATGTTGATATTATTATTATAATTAGTTTAAAACATGAGCTGCAAAATAATATAAAAAAAATAGATCCTAGAAAATGATAATGGAAATAGATTTTTTCAATCAATAAAACATTCACTTAAAACTTTTTAAGTGTGAGATGTGAGAAATATTTTTGCAATGACAAATAATAAAATGATTGCTAGTACGAATCAATTTTTAATTATATTTTTTATTAATTTCCTTCTTCAATTAGCTCGAAATATTCATTTTAAAATAATTCTTCTATTAATTAGAAGTAAAGTTGTATATTACTAGATCTTTTAAAATTTTGTGTATTAAAATTTTTTTAACCAAATATTGTTATTATTATTATAATTAAATTTTGCATGTCAAATGAATTTTTACGGAATTTTGTTATTACTATTGTAATTAGTTTAAAACATGACCTACAAAATAATATTAAAAATTATTAGATCCCAGGATATGATAATGGAAATAGATTTGTTCAACCAATAAAACAATCACTTAAAAATTCTCCTCTCCACAATCGTCTCTTCCTCCAGTACTGTCTCTCTCTCTCTCCTACGAGACTCTACTCTCCTGTGTGAGGTATGAGAAACCAAGGCAAAGCCCACCAATAATACAGAGTCAAACTTACATGCAAAAGACTGAAAGAGCAAAAGGGAGCAAGTCAAAATCATCCAAAATTTTCAACAGAGGTCTGATCCTACGACTGCATTTCATCCAATATCTCATAATCTCCTTCAAGAGTTCTTAATTATGACTGAATGTGGGTCGTTAGAGAGGAAAATGGGTCTAAGAGAACAAAGAACTCGGGGGTGATCGCAACTCCCAAGTGCTTCCTCTACCCACTGGTCCATTGGCTCTTCTCCATCTCCATCTGCCAAGTTAACAACGGAGAAAAGGCAAAGAGAGACACGATTGTAATTGAAGTTGAAGCTTGGTGACTATCATACAACAGTCAAAACAATATCATGCTCTTGTTTTTATTTGTTAAACTCTCGAGTCTTGACCAGAAGAAGGAAAAAACATCTTTTTATTTAGGTAGGAATTAGAAATTATATTATGGTAATTAAGAAAAACAGATTGTTTTTACAATGTATAAGAATTTAAGTTAAATTTTTGATTAAGTTAAACATATAATTTTACAGATATATGAAAAATAATATTAATAAAATAAATAAATTATTGTTATTTTAAATTTCAATTATTATGGTTTTTGGAGACAAGTTAATGTAAAATTGTACAGTACACAATACAATATATTAAAGAATTATTTCACAATTTTTTAAAAAAATTTAGAACTATTTTATAAATTTAAAAAATTATCCAAAACGTTACTTGGTATTAATCAGTATCGGTACAGTATCATACTAAAACTAAATTTGGTATCAATACCAGTACGATATTTATAACATTTATTTATTCTTCTTCCATTAAAAAAAATATGATCATAGTCAAATTTCAGCGAAAAAGAAAATGGAAGAGGAACTGTAATTAAAAATCTAATAATACATGGAAAATGGTATGAACATTGTGAAAAATATGATGTTAGAATAATTAGTAATGATGGCATTAATAACAGCATTATTCTTGGTAATGTGAAAGTAGATAACAAGTCAAAAGTATTCATTTTCTCACCTGATAACTTTTCAAGGGAGGAAAATGGTTGTTCGTAATTATGATCTTTAGCTACACAAAATCTTTGGCTTTATCTCAAATTATGATGCTTCAATAAGTAGAATGATTCAACTACAAAAAGAGTGAGGGAAAAGAAAAGCAAAGTTGTATGGAATTTCACTTGAGGTCGTAAGTTCAATAGGTAATGATGACTGAGACTGCAAAAATTTCACCATGAAGCCTTTTCTAGTTCGATTCTTCCTCTTATCTCTTCGGAGGCTTTGCAAGATAAGTTAGTTACTACATCATTTTCAAAATTAGGAAATAATTAATATTTCATATAGGAAATAATTAATAAAGGTATTCATCTTTTCCTTGTATGATAACAGTATTTCAACTATTGTAGAATTGTATATGGAAGAGTAAAAAACTTAAATAAAATATAGCTTCAAATAAAATAAACAAATTAAAACTTTTAATTAGGTTTTAGGGTTATCTAAGATGACTATATAGAGAAGTTTTAATATGTCCTAAACTTATTGTATCAAGTATTTAGTCTCTTTTAAATATTGTCTTTTTGTAATTTTTAAATTTTAATTATCTCAATATTCTATATGTTAAAATCCATAACACATAAGCGAAATAGAAAGAAGTTTTTTTTGTTAATTAAATAGTACCTATACTCTGTAAATAAATAAATAAAATCAACAATCTTTTTTAATTAAATGAATGTTACCTATTCTCTTAACAAATATAAATAATAAAGAAATGAACAATGAGACTAGAACAAAAATAGATAGTAATTGCACAATGGAATTAGGTGATCTTAGTAGTTGATGAGATTAAAATCTTAAATAAGTTGAGTTAAGTAGTTTTTTTTTTCAAATTACAAGCGCGTCAAATTTTTAAGTAAAAATTTTGAAAATTTAAGTAGTCACTTAAATTAAAATTTTCACTTTACCTTAAAGGGATAATAAACTTAAAAGTGACTAACTTTTTTAGATTAATTTAGTGTTCAACTTTTAAAAGTTTTTAATTTAATGACTAACTTTTTAAATATCGTACAATTCATATCAAAATATTGTCTCTATTTTTTTTCCACGATGTAACTAACAAACAAACACCTATAAGGGACTTAGTGGGTACACTACATTATTTAAAAGCTAATAGAGACAATGTTTTATTCTTAAAAGGTTAATCACTTAATTGAAATTTTTAAAAGATTGGATAATGAAATAAAAAAGGTTAAAAGGGTAAACTGATAAGATCTCATCTTGAATAATTATTCGAAATTATCTCCTTTGCTTTGAATTTATTTTTGTGCTTAAATGTTCAAATTAATGTTTGTTTTGTTTTAGGAGATGAAAGTAGAGATTGTATCAAATTGAGACTCTATTGATGATAATGACAAATTTTGAATAAAGTGAAGAGATTGATGCAGTGGATAAGGCTGATCACTTGAAGAGTTGGAATTTGACTAGAAGACTTCGTCTTATCCTTATCATGAAGTAGCTTGATTTTGAATTCATTTTAGATAGACATCTTTATAAGTTAGAGTTAGATTAAGATTAGATTAGAAAACCCTATAAAAGGGACGTTTCTCACAACAAAAAAAGAGTTCTCTCTTCTTACATTTTTCACAATTCTTTGTCCTTCTTCTATTTTTGTTATTGGAGCATAAGCCATGTGTGGCTAAACTCAATCGTTCTAATTTAAGGGGATTCAATACTCTAATTGTAACTTTGTGAGATTTTGTATTTCAAACTTGTATTCACATTTTAATTCAAGTATTCCTTGTTTTAAGTTCTCATATTTTATGAATAATTGATATTCGATTAATCTAACAATTTAATTTAATATTGATTATTCTATCACTATCTAGGAATTCAAAGATTCCTAATTGTCGTGAAAAATTCGTACAATTAGTAAATAGGTTATTTATGAATTTCCATATTTAACTATGATAAAAAAGAAAACTAAATTGAATAGTTACAGCTATCTCGATTATTTAATTTAGGGTTTAGCTTTTTTCACAGAGCTTATTGCTGTCATTTATTTAATATGGAATGATATCACACCTAGTTAATAGATGATAAGTTTTGGTTTGGATGCTGGGTTTGAACTAATTAATTTAGGAAAATTTGAGACTTATTACGACTATCCTAATATGGTTCGAACTAACTGCTTGAATCATGAAAATATTCTTTTTGAACCAATGATCAATGTTACAATTAGATGAGATATTTTCCTTAAATCGGAGTCTGGTAATCTTGACTTTCTTATTTTTAAATTCAGTTGATTTAATTTGTTTTTGTATTAATTTCAGTTAATCAATTATTTAATCAAAAATGTTTTCGTATTAATTTCAATTAATCAGTTATTTAATCAAAAATCCCCCATTTAATTTTATTGCTTGAAATTAAGTAACTAATGTTCAGTTCTCTAGGGATTCGACCTAGTTTCAAAACTACTACAAGAAGTTTGGAGAATCAGTATTATTTGGGGGCTTCGACAACCAGACCAAAATTTGGTGCCATTGTCAGGGAACTATTTCAAGTTTCTTAATTTATTTGCGTTTTTATTTTTACAGTTACTCTAACCTCTTGTCTTGTATGACTCATGCTTCTCATACAGCTAAATTACAATATAATCCAGAAATTGAGAAGACAGCGCGTCTTTTGAGAAAAGAGACTAAGCAAGGAAGCGGTCATTCATCTTCAAAGGTGAAAGTTGAAGTAGTTCTAACAATTGGTGAAGACTCTAATTTTCAAGAAACAAATGAAAAGATGGCAAATCTCAACCTAAGAACGTTGAGGGAGTTAGTGGCACCAAATTTGAATCAACAACCTTTATGCATTCAATTTCCAGATGTTAAGGTAGATTTCAAATTAAAATCTGGTTTGATTCACTTACTACCTATTTTTTATGGTCTTGCAAGTGAAGATCTGCATAAACACCTGAAAGAATTTCATGTTATCTGTTCTGGCATGAAGCCATAAGGGGTGACAGAAGAACAAATTAATCTCAGGGCCTTTCCTTTCTCTTTGAAAGATAAAACAAAAATTGGTTATATTATCTTCCACTTGGCTCAATAATAACATGGAACGAGATAAAAAGAATGTTTCTGGAGAAGTTCTTTCCTGGTTTAAAAGCAACGAATATCAAAAAGGAGATATGTGAGATAAGACAAATTACAGGAGAAATATTATATGAATATTGGGAAAGGTTTAAGGAGTTATGTGCCAACTGTCCACATCAACAAATTCCCGATCAACTTCTGATTCAAAACTTTTATGAAGGACTATTTCCAATGGATCAAAGTATGGTTGATGCAGCTAGTGGAGGAGCTCTGGTAAACAAAACACTTAAGGCAGCTAGACAGTTGATATCAGTTATGGCCAAAAATTCTCAATAGTTTGGGACAATGATGGATGGAGTTATTACGCGTGTGAATAAGGTAAGTAGCACGCACCTTGTAGATAAAATATCTAATTTAATAACTCTAGCTCGTCAAATGGTTGTAGGTCAATTGCAATCGGCAAGAGTGTGCGGAATATGCTCATTCCTTGGACATCCTATGGATATATACCCTACATTACAACAAGACTCTCTTCAAGAAGCTAACACAATAGGGGACTTTGTTGGTCAACCTAAACAAAAGTATGACCCTTATTCCAATTACTACAATCTAGGACGGGGGGATCATCCAAATTTGACCTATGGAAATCAAGGAAGCCAACAATGATATAAACCTCAAATTTTTAAACAACCTCAATCTCTTACATATGCTCAACCTCAATCTTCAAATTCAGGTATGTCTTTAGATGAAATTATTAAGGCATTTGTTAATAATACTCAATAATTTCAATAGGAAACAACGATAAGCCTTTAAAACTTGGGAAATTAGATCACTCAATTAGCCACCTTGGTAAGCAAATTAGAAAAGCAAGCATCGGGGAAATTTCCTTCCCAAATAGTGGTGAATCCTAAGGAGAATGTGAGTGTAATGACTTTGAGAAGTGGTAAGGAAATTCAATATGGAACTTCTTCACCAATGGTGGTAGAAAAGCACGATGATGGAGAAAAGAAGGAAGAACTTCCAACTAAAGAATCAACAAAGGTAAAAAATGATTCACCTTCATCAATATCAATTAAGGCACATTGACCTCCTTTTCCTAGCAGGTTGGCTAAATTAAAAGATGATGGATATAAAAGAGAGATCTTAGAAACTTTCAAAAAGGTGAAAATCAATATACCCCTTTTGGAAGCCACCATGCAAGTTCCGAAATATGCAAAATTCTTAAAGGAGTTACGCACAAATAAAAGGAAGCTAAAGGACAAGGAGATAATAATTTTGGGTAAGAATGTATCAACTGTGATAAATAGGAAATTATTGAAAAATGCAAAGATCTAGGTATGTTTACACTTCCGTGTGTTATTGGTAATAAGAAAATTGAGTGTGCCATGCTAGACATAAGTGCATATATTAGCGTCACGCCATACTTAATTTATCGAGCTTTAAATCTGAATTCTTTGCAACAAACTAATATGATTATCCAACTAGTTGATCGTTCATATGTGCATTCTATTGGAGTTATTGAAGATGTTTTAGTTCAAGTTAATGATTTGGTATTTCCAGTGGATTTTAAAATCTTAAAAATGGATGGAGATAATGTTGAAAATTCAGCTTCGATTTTGTTGGGTAGGCCATTTATGAAGACGACTAAGACAATAATTGATGTGCACGATGGTACTCATTCTGTATAGTTTGATAGAGAATAGTAAAGTTCTACATTTTTAAAGCAATGAAGTACCCGAATGATTTTCAATCCATTTATCATATGGATATTGTGGATTCACTTATGCAGGATATGTTTAAAGAAGAGAGTCTTGAAGATAAGTTGGAGTGTAAGGATAAATCGAAAGTGAACGAGCAAATTGATGAAACTTGTGAAGTTATAGAATCATTGTCAGCAATGCTAATAGATTCAGAAACTTTAAATCATGAACTTATTATAACTCACAAGAAAATCTTACCTTCTATTTTGCAGGCTCCGAAGATAAAATTAAAGGCATTACCTGATTGCCTAAAGTATGTTTATTTAAGTGATGGAAAGTCATTACTCACAATCATTTCAAAAAGGCTGACTAAAGAGCAAGAGGAAGGGCTAGTAACACTACTTAAGGAGTACAAAATTGCAATTACATAGAGGTTTGGGAAGAACCGGCCACATCGAGCATAACGACGTTAAACAATTGCACTTTTCGAGAGGAACCCAAAATATGATTGTTTTATTTTATTTTATTCTGTTTTAGTTATATATAACTTACATTAGATTGCTTTTGAAAAATAAATTTATTGGCCTAATGGAAAAAGGAGGTCTTAAAATTCTATACTACTAAATCTCATAAGGCGAGACCTCGCCTTATGTAATTTAGAGTTCTGGAGTAAAGACCTTAAAATTCCAGACTACTAAATCTCATAAGACGAGATCTCGCCTTATGTAATTTAGTGTAATTTAGTGTTCTAGAATTCTAAATTACCAAATCTTATAAGGCAAGATCTCGTTTTATGTGATTTAGTGTTCTAAAATTTTCTTTCTTTCTCATTTATTTATTTACTTTCTCTATGTACTTAAATATGTATTTCCTTTTTTTAAAAAAACCTTTAAAACCTAATGTGCTTGTTTCCTTTTTGTAGGAAATTACAAGCAAAACACAACCCTCCACCAGCCAAATGCTTCAACCACGCCCTCTATAAACAAATCAGTCCATCCATGTAGACTCCCAACAGTAGCGCAGACTCCAAGCAGTAATGCCCATGCAAATGCAAGCCATCCAACGCACTAGTAGTCTATGCAACCCCCTCCTTCCAACTCACGCAACCTCACCTCCTTAATATACCGACAAACCTACGCATCACACAACCAATCACGCATACAGCCCTCTCCACTGTACAGTACACACGCATCTCTCTCCTCCCACACACAACAGCTTTTCTCTACAGCACAGCAGCAACGCACCCACGCCCCTTTTTTAAACAATTTGTACTATTTTTAATTATTTTTTATTCTTATTAATTAATTTTAATTAATCTTTCTTTTAGTTTAATTTCAATTATTATTAAGTTATTGCTAATATTTCTTTTTTTAAGTAATTTTTGTTTATCTTGTTTAGTGTAATGGGATGTTCTAAGTCTACAACCAAGACCACAGCAAAAGGCAACTCACCAATGAATGCTAAATCTATTGTAGGCTCAAAAACCAGTATTATAAAGAAGCATGCATGGATAATGTTCCGATGCTCACCATTTAGGGAAGTCCTCAATTATTTATTTTCTTTGATTAACTTTATTGAGTGTGAGTATCTTATGCATATTTTAGGGACAATGTATGATTTAAGTATGGGGGAGTGAGTGTTTTCATTTTGATAAACTTTATGATTTATGCTTGGACTCATGATATGTTGATTCATAAATTAATTATTCCTCATGATAGCTTCATAATTTTCTGATTGTTGTTAATGAATAATTCTTAAGTTAGGATGCATTTTTGGTTTAAGATCTAATACATAAGAGAGAAAAGTATGATTACTGTTTTCATTAAAAATTTTCAAATATCTCATTGATTTTGTTGAATGAAAAGTGTGCAAGACTTGATGCAACTTTTGACACTTACGTGAGCTTTGAGCCTAAGAGCATTCATCACATATGTGCTCATATATCTTTTTGTTATGTGTCATTAAACATAACTTGTCTATGCTAGAACTTGTTTTTGAATATGTGTTGAGATCACATTTTTTATGAATTTGTGTATAAAGATGATGAGAGCATTTAATATAACCATTTTTTGACCTAAACACACCTACCACACTTTTTATCCTTAGAAAACCAATTTGAGCCTTTCTTTCTTGCACAATAACCTTGTTACAAGCCGAATTTACCCTTTTTTTTATATCCTTGACCCTTAAATTGAAGGAATTGTATCGAGCTTATTTGTATAAGATTTTGACTATTTCCAATAAAAGTTAATTAGATGATTCAAGTTGCATTGTTTTGACATTTTATAGAATGGAGGAGAAGTAAAAAAATATCCTCTTTGATATTTTTGTTTTAAAAAAAGACAAAAAGAAAAAAGGAGACAAAAAAAGAAAAGAAGAGAAAAGAAAAAGTGATTGAAAGAGATGTTATTTGAGTTTTGATTTAAGTTGATACTTGTGTGGATAAGTTTGTATGATTCCCTTCAATTTATTTAGCCAAAGAGTTCCTTTTGTCATACTTTACCTAAGCCACGTTACAAACCTTATTAAGTTCCTTTGATTTACACATTAGAGGTTCATTTTGTTTAGTGGTGGAGATATGATTCCTGAGTAAGCTTATGGAAATAAATCGCTATGTTTTGATTTGAGAGCTTAATGAACCCTAAACACTTTGAGTGTATAGAGTGAAATCTTTGTGAGGGTGTCAAGTCTTGTTCATTTGATTTTGATGGAATTGATGAGATGCTATGTTTTAACAATGTGTCCTATGAATGTTTATTCTCTCAATTGTTATTTTATCTTAACCCCTAAATGTGTGGGAGAATTTGATAAGATCTCATCTTGCTATACTATTTGATATTATCTCCTTTGTTTTTGATTTATTTTGGTGCTTAAATGTTAAAATTAATGTTTGTTTTGTTTTTGGAGATAAAATGTAGAGATTGCATCAAATTGAGACTCTATTGATGATAATGACAAATTTTGGATAAAGTGAAGAGATTGTTGCAGTGGATAAGGCTGATCACTTAAAGAGTTGGAGTTTGACTGGAAGACTTCGCCTTATCCTTATCATGAAGGAGTTTGATTTTGAATTCGTTTTGGATAGACATCTTTACAAGTTAGAGTTAGATTATGATTAGATTAGAAAACCCTATAAAAGGGGCATTTCTCACAATAAAAAAAGTTCTCTTTTCTTACGTTTTTAGCAATTCTTAGTCTTTCTTCTATCTTTGTTATTGGAGTGAAAGTCATATGTGGCTAAACTCAATCATTCTGATTCAAGGGGATTCGAAATTCTAGTTGTAACTTTGTGAGGTTTTGTGTTTCAAACTTTTAATCACGTTTTAATTCAAGTATTTCTTATTTTGAGTTCTCGTATTTCATGAATGATTGATGTTCAATTAATCTGACAATTTAATTTAATATTGATTATTCTATCACCATCTAGGAATTCAATGATCCGTAATTGTCATGAAGGATTGGTACAAGTAGCAAATAAGTTGTTTTTGAAATTTCATATTTAACTTATGATAAACATGAAAACTAAATTGTATAGTTACAGCTATCTCGATTATTTAATTTAGGGTTTAGTGTTTTTCATAGAGCTTATTGCTATCATTTATTTGATATAGAATGCTATTACACTCAGTCAATAGATGATAAGTTTTAGTTTGGATGTTTGATTTGAATCAATAATTTAGGAAAAATTGAGACTTATTATGGCTATCGTAATATGTTTCGGACTAATTGCTTGAATCGTAAAAATATTCTTTTTAGATCAATGATCAACGTTACAATTAGATGAAATCTTTTCATTAAATCAGAATTTGGAAATTTTAACTTTCTCATATTTAAATTCAGTTAATTTAATTTGTTTTCTTCTTATTTTTAGTTAATCAGTTATTTATTCAAAAACCCTCCATTTATTTTTATTGCTTGAAATTAAGAAACTAATATTTAGGTCTCTAAGAATTCGACTTGATTTTACAATTATTACAAAAGTTTGAAAAATCGATATTATTTTGAGGGCTTTGACAACCTAGTCACTATTACTTCTTAGTCACTGATACTTTTTTGTCACAAGTATGAAAGTTATATGTTACAATAATATTGTCAATAAATAAAGAATATACGTTATAATAAATTTATCATTAATGTATTCGTGTTTGTCAGAAATAATATTATTAAATTTAACAATTTAATTGTTCAATCGATAAAAAATTACATTGGTGGCCATAAAATAGAAGTTGTCACAAATGATATAGATTTCACACAAGCAAATAAAAAGTATTAGTATATATAAAAATACATAAAAATCACCAAAATGTATAACATTCTAATTTCCAATAAATAAAATTGTAAACTTTAATATCTAAGACAATTATATTTATTACAATTATCTCAAACTACTACTTACTAATTTAAACTAAAAGTCTCCAATATAAGCATTGTTAATCATTGCAACAAATTATCTTGGTTCAAATGTTAAGTTTGATCGCCATTAATGACAAACAAACAGCAGAAGCATAAATTTTCCAAACAATGATCGATTTAAGACTTGTTTAGCACTTGGAAGTTGTTGAACACCTCGTAATATTTTGAATGTAGAATCTCCACGGGTGACTGCAGCTGAGTGGAAAGGGGGGATCCCTTGTCAATAGAACGACCTTCCATGCCTTCAGCCAAGCCGAAGGCAAGTTATTCTAGTGGCCTCAAGCATACAACAATCACCCTTTTACAAGTCTCACCAGTTTCTTCGAAAAACACAGCTTGTCTCCAAGTATCAACATTATTCTCATAAACCATACAAAGATCAAGATATGTAAGATACTGTGGTAGAGTACCAGGGGGCTCTCCTCTAGAGCTGCAAGCAATAGCTCACTCAAATATGTTATGTCTGTTGCAGCGGATCCTTTTGGTGGAGCAAAGATAAACCTTTTGTGTATAGTACCTTCATGAAAATATCAAGATGTCAAAAATAGTTCTATATTCTAGCATGCTTGATTTACAAAATCATGTTTTAGGGGGTTAAGGAGAAGTTCAGAGCTAACAATTTGCAGCTGCACTGACTACTTGGAATAATGAAACAAAAAACTTCACGGTAGGTGATAGAGATAGCACAACTATAAGTGTATATGTGTAGAAATTCATAAACCAACCTGATGTAAATGGTGACTTAATTCCCAACAGAGAAACATTGAAAAGCTCCCAACGTAAAGGATGATCTGCTCAGAGAAGAACTTCCCTGTTGTCAATTGACTTTTGAACGGCTCTGGAAGAAACACAAGCGGCACACCCAAAATTAGATGAGCCACACCTGAGAGCTTTGAAGCGTGCTTTATAGCGGAAGGAAGTGCCATTTTAAAGCTAAAGAAAGGTGGACGTTGATGAACAGAGCAAAAGAATCAGTCGCAACATCTACTTACTTACTTAAACCTCAATCCCTACCCCTCCATTTCCCTCCAAAAAAATTCCAATGCTTTATAAAGCATTAAATGCTGCTTTCAGAATGTTAGCTTCTCACAACAGCATTTAATGCTTTTAGAACTTCGGTTTATGCAAAGCATTTAATGCTTGTGAGAATAATGGTTTACGCAGAGCATTCCTTTTCTACTAAAATATTCTTAATGCTTTTGAAATTTAAATGGCTCATTCTTCTTTATGCAGAGCATTCCTTTTCTACTAAAATATTCTTAATTCTTATGAAATTTAAATGGCTCATTCTTCTTGGAAATCAAACACCTTCTTACGTTGTACTTTGCATCGCCTTCTCGCTTTTCTCCTTCTCAAGAGCAGCTGAGTCCACGACCATCCAATATTTGCTTCTCCTTCTCACTTTTCCCCTTCTCGGGAGTAGCTGAATCCACGACCGTCCAGCCTCAAGCTCACGACTCCTTCAATCTCAGTTTAATCGAAGGTATATGATTTTTTTTGTATTGTTTGTCTGAATAGAAAGTCAGGAGCTGTTCGTATACAGTGCTTATAACGACGAGCTGTTCCTCCACCAAATACACTCGCGGTCAGAAACAAGTAAGAATTTTATTTTTTGAGAAAATAAGAAACAAGTAAGATTTCTTTAGTCTCTTATTCTATCTCTTTATCTGTTATGTCTTTAGTTCCCATTTA
>JANZLC010000201.1:29877498-29909238 GCA_026413385.1 Erythroxylum gracilipes | reverse complement strand
GAGTTTGATTTTGAATTCATTTTAGATAGACATCTTTACAAGTTAGAGTTAGATTAGGATTAGATTAGAAAACCTTATAAAAGGGATGTTTCTCACAACAGAAAAAGAGTTCTCTCTTCTTACTTTTTTTTGCAATTCTTTATCTTTCTTCTATTTTTGTTATTGGAACAAAAGTCATGTGTTGCTAAACTCAATCATTCTAATTCAAGAGGATTCAATACTCTGATTGTAACTTTGTGTGGTTTTGTGTTTCAAACTTTTATTCATGTTTTAATTTAAGTATTTCTTATTTTGAGTTCTCATATTTCATGAATAACTGATATTCAATTAATCTGACAATTTAATTTAATATTGATTATTTTATCGCTATCCAGGAATTCAGTGATCTGTAATTGTCATGAAGGATTGGTATAAGTAGCAAATAGGTTATTTATGAATTTCCATATTTAACTTACGATAAACAAGAGAACTAAATTGAATAGTTGCAGCTATGTCGATTATTTAATTTAGGGTTTAGTCTTTTTCACGGAGCTTATAGCTATCATTTATTCAATATAGAATGTTATCACACCCAACCAATAGATGATAAGTTTTTATTTGGATGATGGGTTTGAACCAATTAATTTAGGAAAATTTGAGACTTATTACGGTTATCCTAATATGTTTCGGACTAACTGCTTGAATCGTTAAAATATTCTTTTTGAACCAATGATCAATGTTACAATTAGATGAGATCTTTCTCTTGAATCAGAGTTTCATAATCTTGACTTTCTTTTCAGTTGATTTAATTTGTTTTCGTATTAGTTTCAATGAATCATTTATTTAATCAAACCCCCCCCCCCCCCACCAATTTAATTTTATTGCTTGAAATTAAGATACTAGTGTTCAATTCTCTAGAGATTCGACCTGGTTCCACGACTACTACAAGAAGTTTGGATAATCAATATTAGTTTGGGGGCTTCGACAACTTGACCATAAACACTTTTAAATTTTACGTCCCTACTTTAAATCATTAAGTTGTAAAGTGTTTATCTTATATACAAGGTTTGTAGCTTATAATATGCACTCGAGGGTTTATTCAATAGACATCAAAGGAATAATAGTTACATGAGTTATCCATTATCAAATTTAGTAGTTAAGTTAAACTAAATGTGCAAAATCAATATTTTATACCTATCAAACAATTCAAAAGAGTAAATTATCGTGATCGCTTTGTGGCCTTATTAGATTTAGTTTTTATTAAAGCATAATATAATAAAGAAGTCTTATTGAATTATCACACCTAAAAGGAAATAAAATGAATGATGTATGTGTAAAGAAGCAAATCTCTTACTCTCTTAATCTTGACTAGCTTGCAAAGTTATTATGTCGGAGGACACTCTAACATAAGTACTATGATGTTAAGTTAACTTCTCCTCTTTATTTGTAGACTTAGAGTTAAGTTATGTCTTTTTTGTTTATATTTCTCTTTCTTCTTCTCTATCTTACATACATAGGTTAAATGTCCATCATGAGATCCAAACAATGCTCTCATATGTCCAAATCTTGATGGTTTGTTTACATATATTAGTAACGTTCTACAACAAGGATGTGACAAGAGGCATTGATTGTAACATGAGTTGACTTAAATTAGAAGAAAGTTAGTTTGTGGGTTTGACCTTTATTGAATGATGCGTTATTGGTCAACTTAAGATATAAGCTTCTTATTTTTAAGGATGACCTGAGCAATTATAGCATACTAATTTCCCCTAAGTTTTATTAGTAGATCTTAGGGATGGAAATTCTATAGACTTGCATATCCATGTTTATCATTCTTTATAATGAGTTCCTAAAAAACCTTTTGAAAGTAAGCATAGCTTGTAATATATTGATGCTTCCAACTTTTGACAATATGTTAATAACTATCATATTAAATGCAGTGGATGTTTCGATGTAGAGAGATGATTTAAAATAATGGAGAAATGACACGCTTAAGAGAGCAAGATGGTCTCCAAATCCAATCATCCACATGTAAACTCCTTGTTCAAATCCAATCCAAACTCCTTGTTCAAACTCCTAAAGTCGAATTAAATATTTTCTTTCATATAGCTACATTCTTCTAAAGTTCCCGCATTCCTTTTAAGTTAGAATTTCTTTTTGAAATATTCAGCATGTGTCTAAGGGTAGACATGCTTTTAATAGTATCTAGTTGACATGAAGAATAGGGGAAAGACATTAGCAAGTTATTGTTCATCACATTGGAATGATAACAACATGTGAGGCTGAGAGTTATGTAGGTAGAATTAAAGTAGGCAACTTTAAGGGAATAAGGACATATTTTCTCATTCCTCATTTTATTAACATTATATGCCCTCTTTTATTAAAGAAAGCTTACTTTGCTAGTTGTAGAAAAGTTTATGTCTACTAAAACAACTTCAAGTATAAGATGAGGCTCTCATTAAACAACTTTAGATACCAAATTTTAGAACACCTATATGGCATTTAGTGGATGCATTACGTTATTTAAAAACTAATGGACATAATGTTTTATTCTTTAAATTTTAAAAGGTTAATTAATTAACTAAAATTTTTAAAAGATTGGATAATGAAATAAAAAAGCTCAAAAAGGTAAACACATTTAAATTTTACGTCCCTACTTTAAATCATTAAGTTATAAAGTGTTTATCGTATATACATGGTTTGTAGCTTATAATATGCACTCTAGGGTATATTAAATAGACATCAAAGGAATAATAGTTACATGAGTTCTCCATTATCAAATTTAGTGGTTAAGTTAAACTAAATGTGTAGAAAAATATCAATATCTTATACCTATCAAATTTTACATTTCAAAAGAGTAAATTATCAAGATTGCCTTGTGGCCCTAATTAGATCTAGTTTTTATTAAAGTATAATATAATAAGAAGTGTATGAATTATCACGCCTAGAAAGAATTAAAATGAATGATATATTTGCAAAGTAGCAAATCTCTTACTTACTTTATCTTGCTGGTAAGGTTACTCCTTTGTAACCAAAAGGTCCCAAGTTCGAGTCACAAAAACAGTCTCTTTGCAAAATGCAAAGGAAAGGCTGCGTACAATTGATGCTCCTCTCTCGACCCTCACAAAGCGAGGAGTCTTATGCATTAAGGTGGTTGTTGTTATCGTACTTTATCTCGATTAGCTTACAAATTTATTATGTCGGAGGAGATTCTAACATAAGTATTCTGACATTTAAGTTAGCTTCTCATTTTTCTTTGTAGACTTAGAGTTAAGTTATACCTTTTTGGTTTATATTCTTTTTCTTTTTCTCTGTTTTACTTACATAGATCAAATGTCCTTCATGAGATCCAAACAATGCTCTAATATGTCCAAATCTTGGTAGTTTGTTTACAAATATTAGTACTACTCTACAACAAGAATGTGTCAAGAGGTGTTAATTACAACATGAGTTGACCCAAATTAAAAGAAAGTTAGTTTGTGGGTTTGACCTTCATCGAATGATAGGTTGTCTGTAGATTTAAGTTATAGGCTTCTCATTTTTAAGGATAAGTTGTGCGATTATGGCACACCAATTTCTCCCCAAGTTTTATCGGTGGATCTTGGGGATGGAAATTCTACAGACGTATAGATCCATATAAAAATATTATTATTCATTATAATGAGTAGCTAAAAAGTCTTTTGAAAGTAAGTATAGCGTGTAATAGACTGATGTTTCCAACTTTTGACAATATGTTAATAGGTCCATCATATTAAATGCACTAGATGATTAGATGTAAAGAGATGATTTAAAATAATGGAGAAATGACACAATGCTTAAGAGAGCAAGAGGGTCTCCAAATCCAATCATCCACATGTAATGCGTCTATAAGAATCTTTATTGGTTACGAGAGATTTGGCAAAAATTTCCCTTAAAGCTTTCCAAACTCTTTGTTTAAACTCCTAAAGTCGAAGTAAATATTCTCTATCTTATAGCTACATTCTTCTAGAGATCTTGAATTCTTTTTGAGTTAGTATTTCTCTTTTTGAAATATCTAGCATAAGTATCAAGAGTCTAAGGGTATACAGATTTTTAACAGTAGCGAGTCAACAAGAAGGATAGGGGAAAGATGTTATAAATTTATTGTTCCTCATATTGGAATGATAACAGAATTCAAGGTTGAGAGTTATGTAGGTATAATTAAAGTAGGCAACTTTAAGAGAATGAGGACATATTTTCTTATTCCCCATTTTATTAACATTATGTGCCTTCTTTCATTTGGGAAAGCTTACTTTGCTAGTTGTAGAAAAGTTTATGTCTACTACAACAACTTCAAACATGAGATGAGGCTCCCATTAAATAACTTTAGTTACCAAATTTTAGAAGAAATAAGTTTATTATTACGCTAATTACATTCTCATTCATGGTGCCTTATCTCATCCTTTTAAGTAGCATGTCATTTAAAAACATTGAATCGATCCTGGACCTATCTGAGTACATGTGACAAATTTATCATACTGCTAAGCTAGTATAGCTTAAACATTAGGTTTGAGATGAGCTTGAATAGGGATACTAAAAGGGACACATAAATAGAAATATAGTTTTGTATTCCTTTATGTATTCAATGTGATTAATTAGCAACTCAGGTGAACTTGGGGAGAAGTAGGTATAGGTTTTTGATAAGAGAAAGAGAGTGTATGCCCTTTTAAGCTCCGATACGAAAGTCCAAACAAGCTTTAAGAATCCACTTCCACTTAAGGAAAATTGGTTGGAAGAGGGTCTTTTGCTAGAGGATGATATAATAAATTAGCAAGTCTATAGGCTTTTTATTTGGAGAAGTTTTCTTGTAAATTATTAGGTACTTATGTTATATATGTTATTATTAGGATGGATTTAGGAAATTTTATTTTATTAATGGCAATAGGAATGATATTGCCAAGAAAAAGAAGGATGGAACCACAATAGGTTCTCTTGAGCTCGAAGGAAACTCTAACAGGGTCTATTCACATCAAACTAGATGTCAAGCAAAAAACAATTCTTCTAGCCTTTGTAGAACTTAAATAATAGAAAATGATTATGCCTAAAATGGAGGTCTTTGCTCCAAAGTTGAACATTAAGGTCATTGATTCTATTGTCAAAAAGGCTATGGTTAAAGTACAAAAATATTAAGTCTTAGTCTTTTCAAGAGATGGGAAGGTGTTTGAAAATAATTTAGAGATAATATATTAACAATTTGAGTTTAATATCTCCAAAGTGAAACTTATTTATATACATATCTTTTCCTTTTTACAAACCTTATGGAGTATTTATAAATCATTTTGCGAACTCTTATGTCCATAAAAGTCCTCTATGAAAAGTTCAAGATATGTATGGATATGCTTACTTGAACTAAAGTTGAAATGATCAAAGTCTAAAAGAAGGAAATAAAAGGAGTTAAAGAAGGATCCAAAAACCTACATCGAGGACTAAAAGGCTTTGGATGTAAATGTTTTTAGTCCAACTATAGATTAGGAGAAGCTAGACCAAAAAGCTTGTATAAAAAATGAGTGCTTCACTAGTAAAGAATACAAGTTAGATGCGTGCCAAAAAATTTTAAAGAGCAAGCCATTTAAGACCTGGAATTGTGACATTATAGCCACCTCTTTTATAAAAAGACTTTAATAAGTATAAGGAGCTTATCAAATTGATGCAGCTAGACTTAGGGATCAGTGACTTAGATGTTAATAATTTGTTTAGTTTGAAGTCTGTCCCTATGCCTGATTTTAAACTTGTACCTCGTGATTTTGTGAACATTTTGAATGATTTGAGTGGGGATCATTAAGGTGAAAAGTGTGAGGAACAGGGACCTTAAGCTTTTGAGGTGGATCTTAAGGCAACTCCTTCATAATGACTTTTCATATTAATCTAGTTAGCAAGTGTACTAAGAGCTTATCTTCCAATAATTTCTTTGTTGTTTATATATAGGCATGTAATTGGTGAAATGTCTTTATCTACTTTTCTTTAATGTACATGTTAGCCTTCAAGCCTCATTAGTAATACAAGTTCTTATTGGTTGAATATGTCATAAACTATTTCTTGAGTACTTTCTTGTCTATTTATTAAAGGACTTTTTGCCTTTTGGATGAAGACATTAATAATAATTCTTACTCATTTTAAAGAATTCACATATATTCATTTAACGTAGTTAGCAACATATGTACAAATTTGTTCTTTATTGGTTATTTTTTATTTAATAAATTTGTGTTTTTCCTTTATCAAAAATATCTTAATATGTGATTGTCATAAAGTCATATTTGTGTTTATGAATGAATTTTTCCTTTAGTAAAAACATCTTAATTAAGACATTTTTATAAAGGAGGATATGTGTCTTCATATGTGTTTTGCCTTGAGCAAACACATATTAATTGTGTGATTGTCATGAAGGCATATCTGCATATTCGAGTGCATTTTCCTTGAGTAATAATATATTAATTTTGTAACAGTACATATTTGAACATCAAAAAATTGATCCATAATTAGTCATAAGGGTGAAAATATTGTTGATTCTTAATGTGGAATATTTACCTCCCACTGAGATATGGTAATTTGTAAGTTCTTGTCTTTACAATCACTTTCATTATAATAGACCAAACCATATAAGGATGAGTTTTTCCCTTTGTATGTATTCCATAATTCCCCTTATTTAATCATCCTATGATTGGATGGCATTATTAGTTTTAACTTCCAAATACATGTATTCGACCTTATCTACCGAACCAACTCCCTCACTTCAAACTCTTTGTGCCACCCACTTGGAAAGTTGATCAACCATTACATTGTTTTCATTATGAATCAGCTAAAGACTTATGTTTATAGCTTGAACCATCTAAAGACATTTTGCATTATGATTAGTTAATAATTTATTAACCTAGAAATTAATTTAAACAAACTTTCTAGTCATCCTACTAGCCTTTAAATATCCTTAATAGATTGTGGAGATTCCATAGCCTAAAATGCCTCCATCTTTTTAAGTTTAACCTTCATGTCCTTTTAAGTCATTATAAAATTAAAAAAAATCTAATTGATACCACAAAGAAGCACTTATAAGGATTAAGCTTCATTTTGAATTATATTACATATTTCAAAGCAATCTCTTAAGTTTAAAATGTGGTTTTTTTTACTCTTAATTTGTACTATCATGTCATTCAAATATGCCTATACATTTTTATGTATGAAAGGTCTGAACACCTCATTGGCCAATCTCTAGTAAGTTTCCCTTGCATTATTTAGCTTAGATTACATTACTTGATAAGAATAAGTGCCATTGTATGTAACAAATAAGGTCTTCTCAATATTTGACTCAAACGGAATCTAGTTATATATAGGATATGTATCCATAAAACTTGGCCACTTATATTCTACCACTACATCCATCAGCTAGTCAAATTCTAGGCAAATGATAGTTATACTTTAGATAGACCATTTTATGATCGATAAAATCTACATATATGCCCAATTTCTACTTGTTTTCTTCCTGTCATTACATTGGAAAATCATTTTAAATATCACAATTCTCTTATAAAGTCCACTTATAAAAAATTTTCCACTTTCACATTCATAATGAGTTGCCTTTCTAAGGCAAAGGTTTGTTTTCTTTATCGGAAAGTTTGAACCTCAACTTAACATTTAACTTATAAATTACTACCTCGAGATTGATTCCCCTTATTTATCCAAGTTGTCAAATAGAGATGTCTATCTATTCCCTTAATAGTGTAACTATAGGTTCCTTTTCAATGTCCATTCTTATTTTCTCCATCACTATCATGGATTTCTTTATACTCACATATTTCAACTTTTGGATTGTCTCCCCTTATTGCTCTTTCCCTAGCTTCCTCAAGTTGATATTATGGGTTCTAATATTTTTGTTAGCCTTTAGGGAAGTTAGATAACATTATTTGGCCACCATTAGATCCCCACACACCATAGCTACTCCAATGTAAATTAAAATTTTCGTCAATAACTGATAAGATGACAACATTACCCTAAAAGAACATAAGGAGATTCTCTTTAATATGACAATATAGGAAAATGAAACAAATCCATCTAGAAATATACCGTAAGGAATTCACAAACAAGTTTGAGTTAAACACAAAATGCTAAAATAGATGCTTAAAATAATTAACCAGTTGATTATAAAGAATCAAGAACTAAATTCATTAAGTGATTAAAAATCATAAAGAAAGAATTCTTTGATAAGTTCAAAGTTTGATAGAGAACACGAATGAAGCTTTGATGTCTGGAAAAAAAACATGTCTAAAGTTATTCTAATTGAAAAGAAACATACCTTAAATATTAAACAACACAAAACTAGAGTTTCAAGAGGGAATAACCATGGATAGGTTGTGTTAGTTGTAAAAATTTTGATGTTAGTAGCCACGATTTCAAATTCGCTCGTGTATAGAACTGTAGATCTTCTTGTATCTTTACAAAATTAGGCACAATATGAGACATACGTGTGATTGAGATTATGGATTCTCCTATAACTTTCTGAAGTTGGGAGCAATACGAAGCACGCCTATATTGGAGACTATAGATATTTCTCTAATTTTAAGAAGATAGACACAATATGGTCCATATTTGTGTCAAAGATTGTGTTCTTTTAAAAACTTTAGCTCTTGCATCCAAATAGGGGTATATATAAGAACATACACATGCGCGAGCTAGTGTTCAGCTAAAGTTTAATGTTTTGCCTCGCAATCTTCACTAACTCTAACTCTTGTAATTAGGCTAAGCTTATATGCTTCGGTTCTCTATTTGAGCTAGTTGTGCTCACATCATATCCCTACTATTCAAAAGGATTGTTCCTCAAATATTCATTTACATAAAAGGAAAATAAACATAGGCTAGTTAGTATAAAGAATACTCTTAATATCAATCCTTTTTTCATCCTTCCACTCTTAGTTTCTTCATTTTCCCTTTTCAGGTTTAATTGGTCATCATATACCTACTTAGGTGTTAAAGGTACAAGAGTAATGGTTCTATCATCCTTCAAAACAGTGTACCTATTCTTGAAGCCTTCATATTAACCTTTCTATTATATTATCATGGCCCTTTTAATAATATGTGACTAACTTGCATAGGTACGATATCACACAATTCTTTTTCCTAATCCATTCTAATAGAAAAAGAAATCAACACCTACTTGATCACCTTGATCTCTCCACATTCATTAAACCATTGAAACTTGTATGATTTTGGATGTTTCATAATAGATAAACCTATTATAAGGATAATGCTAGCCATGAAAGTGCAACTTCCTCCATCAATAATCATACTACATACCTTATTATGAACATGGTATCTCGTATAAACGATGTTTTTCCTCTATTATTTTAGCTCATTATCTTTAATTTGAATACTTAATGCCCTCTTAATAATAAGCATCTCACTTTTAATAGTGTACTCAACATCCTCATTTCTATAATCTTTAAATAGTGGTATAGCTTCCTTTTCATCCAAGTCACTCACATTATCCATTCCTTCATCATCTTTCATGACCATAACTGTCTTATTTGAATATTATAATGCAATATGCCTTGTTCTTAAACACCAAAAAATACTTAGTATCCCTATTTTTGAAAGGGATGAGAATCAATTTACCTTTATTTTGATTATAGGTATCCTATTTAGTTTTAGGTGGTTCTTATCATCTTTTTATTAGTTAGGCCTCCAAGAATCACCAGTAATTGTGGAGCACTTGGATATTCGTTTGTGTCTTATTTTCTTTTCCACCTTTGTAGGTATATGAACTACATCTTTCAACATTAAATAATGTTACAGTTCTACCACAACAGCAATCTCTCAATTCAAACTATTTAGAAATCTAATCATAATGCCTTCCTGGTCATCCTTTATATTATTATGAATCATAACATTCTTCATCTCTTTAGAATATCCCTCAATATTCCTTGATCATTGAGTAAGGCATTGCATTTTATGAAACAAATCCCTAATGGTTAAGGATAGATCGCCTCCATATGATTCCCTCCATATGATTCCCTTCATATGATTCCCTTCATTGTGGTAATAAATAAGGTCATTTATCCCTTGAAATGAAGGATATTGAGGTGATTAGCAAAATAAAGGTTATAGACGTCATTTTAATATTTTTAAGGTTTCCATCTCACCTAGGCTCCCCTTTATGACCTTTATTTTCTTATCACCTCAATATGTACATATGTTCAAATTATTTATTGGCGTTTAGTATTCATAATGTAAGACATCCCCCTCTTTATCTTCATCAAAATCATGTTGGAAAACTCATTGTTGTTACCAACATGCATTAGGAACTTATGGTAATTGTCCAATTTAGAAATTGGCTATGGTAGTATCTTTTATAACTCCATTTGATTTCTAACGTTGATAAACATCATATTCCTGTATTAAAACTTTTGTTGTATAACTTAAAGCATCAACTTGTCATCTTTTATTCCTCCTTTAACTCTGTCCTGAGCAAACATGATTCAACATATGAATGAATGTAAGTAATAACCTTTTATCACTCCCTTATATGTTCTTCTTAATTAATGTCACTTAATTAACTCGTGTTTCACTCAAAATTTTTGGCAATTCTTAATGTTAAATTACACAATCTCTTGCCTCTTTCCACTCTTTACTTCCTTTACAAGTTATCAAATAACTAAATGAACTCAAACAAGAATTCGACCTTGTAAAACCTAAAAGCCCAAAAAATTAATGGTCAAGCAAAGAAAATAAATCCCAAATTAAGTAAGAAGCAAAGAAGTTGAGTAAAATTGATCAGGAAAAAGTTCAAGTTGTATTTAGGAATGGTTTTTCTTGAGGTAACTCTTCCTACACTACTTTCTTTATTTTATTTATTTTCTTTTCTCAAAACTACATAAATAATTGGTATGAATGACAAAAAACATAAAATTAAATAAAGAAGAAACTTTGACACTAATGTAGAGATAAACAAACCCTAAAACAAGAAGACGATAGAATTTGATTGGATTTGATTTTTTGACAAAATTTTAGAAGTAGGAATACGATGTAATAAGACAAAAAGGAATCATAAGCAACATGATATTTCTTTTCTAACAAAAGAATAAAAGAGGATTTGAACAATATAAAAATGAAAAGGATAATCACACCAAATTTAAAGATCTCATAATAAGTTTGGTCAAACCTAAGAAATCTATAATAGATGTATAAAAGAATTGATTCATTAACTATAAAGAATTAATAATAAAATGCATTAAGTGTTTGAATTCCATAAAAAAAGAATTTTTTAATAAGTTTGAAATTCAATGAAGAATAAGCAAAAAAAGCTTTTACGACTCTTAGATAAAAAAAAGTTCAAATTTATTCTAATTGAAAAGAAAGTTGCCTTAAATACTAAATAAAACAAACTAAGGTTTCTAGTAGACATAACTTAAGACACCTTCGTGAGTTAGATCATGTTGGTTACAAACCTTTTTAGGATTATTGCCATGACCTCCTTGTAATTTTACAACGTTAGACACAGTTTGGGACATATCTATGATTAAGATTGCATATTCTTCTGTAACTTTGTGAAATTGAATACAGTCCAAAGCACATCCATGCTGGAGATTTTATATCTTTATATAACTTTATGAAGGTGGGGACAGTTTGATCCACACTTATGTTAGAGATCATACTCTTCAAAGAACTTCATCTTTGACATCTAATGGAAGGGCCACGGACTAGGACACACTCATAAGTGAACCTGTCCTAAATATGAGTGTTTTTATCTTTAAATCTTCACCAACTCCAGCTATTGTTATTGACCCAATCTTGTATGTAATGAATCATTTATTTCAAACAAATGTGCTCACATTAGAAATAGTTTGTCAATGACATGAAACCCTACAGCCTTGGTGGTCTCTTTGACTCATACTCCTAACTTCGTTAGGAGCATTACTTTTCCCAAAATATGAGAGAATTATAAATTTTAAGGTTGCTCATTAGTGATTTTGCAGGATCAATAAGGTCTTTACTTAGGTTTAATTATATATATGATTTAGGGAAACCATTCAACTTGGATAAGGTGACACTTTTAATTATACGAACTTTCTTATTTCCTTCAATATGCTCATTCCCCCTAACTTTCTCTTGTTGGGCATTTTAGCATACTTTCTTTTCTGCCTCAGTCCCCTAGATCCTTAAGAAGATCACTTAATTATCTTTAGAGATTATTTTGCCTCTTCTAGAGAGATAAACCTCTTTGTTTGCTCCTAAACTTCCATTGAAGTGTATACTTTATCTATTAAAAGGGATCTCTATAAAGGCTAGTGGTGATGTTGACTATTTTCAAATTTTATAGCCACTAAAGCAAAATCATTGTTCAAAACTTGAGTAGCTTTTGCATTGATCCTCTAAATGTATTTTCTACGACTCTCCCTTTGTCCCTATACCATGTCAAAGAAGGCAGAAGAGTCCTTTGATCTCTTTTGTTATTGGCAAAGTGAACTTCGAACTTGGACTTAAAGTTATCTAAAGGCCTTGCATTTCAAGACGTTTGGAGCTCTTTGTAGTTCCTTCCGAACTTGGTAGGGTCTATAATGCTACTATTAGCCTTCAAGTTTAAGTTATCTAAACATAGGTGGCGGTGAATTACTTTACCTTTGATTTCATAAATGAAGTGGTTATCCAAGTTAGGTCTTTCTCTTGCAGGGCATCATAAGGTAAGGGTGTCCTTACATCCTTCTTACGAGGACCTCATACCAGTGAAATTTGAGCTATATTTATGATTCTTTAAACTTGACAGCATCGTTGACCCCTCTATCGTTGGCTTGGAGGTTTCCTGCTATTGATAGAGTATACCCACCAGCCTTAGGATTTGCTCCTGCAAATTGAAGAACATATGCCATGTCAATCTTTTAGATGCATCATGTTCGCTCTCTAATTAGAGAACCCTCTGTCATTGAAATCTAAGAGTCCTCATCTTGACTTTTTTTTTCTTATATTCTTACAAACAACAGTAGTTGATGCATACAAAGACCTGCAAAACTCTCTTGCTTAGTTGATCTTGACTATTATGAAGACTTGCTATATCGATGGATATGTTCTTGCAAAATAGTGTTGAAATAGACTCTAACATAAGCATTTTGATCCGGTTAACTTCTCATCTTGTTTTTAATAGAACTGATAGTGAAGTTATCTTTTTTTATTAACCTTGTCTTCTTTCGTTTTTATTTTACTTACATAAGTCGTATGTTCATTGTAAATTCCAAACAACTCTTTTACATGTTTAGATCTTATTGTTCTTCTCACAAGCATGAGTACCGCTTTGAAATTAGGACGTGATGACAGAGTAAGGATATGAGTTTCTAAAATTTTATGATGGGTTGTGTGATCATAGTGTATTAATCATAATATGCCATTGAGGAGGAAGGATAAAATAATTAGAGTTCTACGTAACATGGGTTGTTAAATGTTATGTTCTAAACCCTGTCAAACAGAGAGTGCAACGGAAGCAAAGCACTAAGCTTTTCCCCCATTCAGAAAGAATGCTTAGGTAAGCACCTTAGTTAACTAGAATAACTTGTCTTAGCGCAAGATTTCTTTATTTCATTCAGCCTAGTAAGCTCTTTAAAGAAAAGAGTACTAGTCCCAAATCTCGGAAGCAACTGGATTAAACAAAGTTCATAGCAAGGCTCCTAGGTTTGTTAGTTCGGTTACATAACAAAGTGCAAGACAAGTCTGGCGGTTGGAAATAGATGTTATATGTTGTCAGAGTCGTTGAGGCACATCATGCCTGATGTGATCTTCAGTTCAAGTTTTCCAAAATGATGATTAAATTAAAGAGTAATTGCATGGAAATATAAAGGTAACATCAGATCCAATCTCCGGGCTAAAAGCATAACCTATTTTTCTTTGTTCTCAGGATCAAGCACATCACATGAATTTCAATGGCCTACTACCAAGTGAAAATGGGGGGATCTGAACATTGTTCACCAAAATTCAGTAGTCCGAAAATTTTGGAGCTGATTTTTCAATACATATTTCTCAGATGAATACTAACCCAATATCCCTCCATAAATGTACATCTCGTCATGCACTTTGTCCAGGTCACCACTAGTGCGACTCCACAAGCACATACAAGGGCTTGCCGTTCAATCTCTCGCGACCCTACAACATTCAAAAACATTTGACCACAATTAGCTCCAGGGCAGAAAAGATAACAAAATGGTCTGCATTACTGATGTGTGCTCATTGGACTTCTTCCAGAAAAAATTGGAATAAGCTCAAAAATATTGCATACCTTGAGATCTGGAAGTTCAATCACACATGCACATTCCACTACTTCTGCCCCAGCACGCTCTGAACAAAAGTTACTCGGTTAAATCCCTTAAAAGTACTGAATCAGAATGATCATTTCACTTCATCTCATCAGAAACTTTACATTCAAAATGAAAGGAATGATCAGGTAAACAACAGTTAAATAGAAACGCATATCTTAACCAGAAAGATTTATGTTTAGTGAACCTAATTCCAGAAATGAAATGAAATTGTGGCCAATTGATGACATTAAGAGATTAAAACAGAATAATCAACAATAATTATTGCAGTTGTTATCATGTTAGGCAAGAAAGTAGAAACTTGTAGAACTCAGCCAGTGTTCAATTCAGCAATTGAGTTAGATTTGAGGATAGTTTACATATTGAACATAGACCTCTTAAGCAACATATTTTGTGCCATTATGTCTGAAGACTCGATGATGAACAACCACACTGCACAGAATGGAGATGCTTAAAAAATGATAGATTACTCTCAGTTTTTCAAATCGTTTAGCAATTCAGGAAGAATTTCCACTGATGAAACGAGAAAGTCCTGGCAAATTAAACAAGCTCCGGTAGAAAAGACTACAAAGTGGTTACCAAGTAAATTTATAGCAGCACATAGAGTACCACCAGTTGCAATTAAATCATCAACAACCAAAGCGCGTTCACCCGAGCTGACTGCTCCAACATGCATTTGAAGACAATCACTTCCATATTCCAGATCATACTTTTCTGATATAACTTTACCTGTCATTAGGGCATTAGGTTAGATAGCATTAATAAAGCCCCAAATAAATGAAAAAAGGGCCCGTAACAATCAATCAGAAAACTTTTAAGTAGTCGTCGAAGAAAACTAGGCTAGTGCAGAAACTAGACATATATCATTATGCAACCACACAACTGGATATGATTGATAACGAAGTTTAATCATGGACGCGTGATCACTCCAAAACAGACATTTGATAACTAACTTGTGGTCATTTTCAAGGCCTTTTCACATTTCCTGAAAATCGGAAAATGGACATGTAGTGATATGATGTAAAAGTTTTTACAAAAAACTCAGTATGTGGTAACATTATATCAATCACACACAAGCAAATAAGAATATGCACATCAAGAGATATAGAATACCAATTCAAAAACGAGTTCAAATGGAGACCACTTGCAAAGACTGCAAGGAAAAGATTATAGTGCTGGAACAAGGTTCCTCCTACAATGTTCCTGAAGGCATACCTTCTAAATCAAGGAGTAATATTTATTCAGCATGTAGAGAAAGAGTGGCTACGGAACCCAATCACCATATAAATAGTAACTCAATCGAAGTGGCACATTGACACCATGACTATGCCATTGGACATAGCACACATATATCCCAGGACATATTAGATGAAACTAATACAAACTTGAAGAAATAATACCAGGCAATTTCCTTGGTTTTCTTAACGGAACAAACTTTGCTCCAATTGCCAATGCGATGGGAGGCCCAAATATAAATCCCCGAGCTTCTATTCCTGAAAGGAATTTAAATCATATAATAAGAAACGAACTAACATCTAGATGTTGAATCAATGAGCATAACTATGACCCAGATCATATGACAAAATTCTTGCAGCAAAGCACCAAACAGAAGTTCATAATCACCAAATCCCACAAATTTCACACCTATAAGTTTTGAGTTTAGCACTGTATCGATGATGTTTAGTTAATTTTCATATAGGAAAAAGTGACAGAGCATGTCATTTCAGAAATTGTAGCCATTGATATTTAAGCATAGTCAATAAAGCATTCAACAACTAGACAACAAAATTGACATCCTTTGCAAACTCTTAACTACATAAACAGAACACAGCAATATAGATCAATTTAGTTCAACGGATTTACATCACAAATCAAAGTGAAACGTCCATGATGGTTAGGACCCTAAAAGAAATTCTTTCAACTATCTAAAACCATCAAAGGTCCATCAGAGTAAAATGTCAGTGTGCCAAGTACCATAACAGAAATAATTAGTCTTAAAACTCTACCACCATAAATTATGTGCTGAAGAGAAAAATGTAAAGTACACCTATGAATCACAACTATGATGATGTATAAATATCCTTATGCTGCTTTCCTTCAGGTTTATTTAATGCAATTGTCTTCCTTGATGATACATCTGTACTTCAATAACGTAGGTCTTACAACTATCATTTAAGCACTATCAATGGATCTAAATTATTGCAGAACAGTACAACAATCAACAACCTGCACTCATAATGTCAATGTGTGAGCTTTATTGTTATTAGAAAAGATATATGCCATCAAGTGCGAATTTTTCTACAGCACAAGAGACAATACAAGAAACACACGAGTTTATTCTCATACATTACGACAAAGCACATGGATATTCACTGCTGTCAGAATCCTAATACTATTAGATGTTGAGATCATAATTCCTTGTTTTAACTTGAAACAAAAATAATTACACTAGAGTCCTCACTTCGGAGTTTAGCTATTTGTTATGAGTCTCCAAATGACTAATTATAAATGCAAACATGGAGTAAATTAGGAACCAAATGCTTGAATCAATATGGAGTAAAAAGATTGGCATTTGAATTATTAACTAGTTTTTCACTTAGAGGAAATAGTACGGACAATATAATAAAACAGAAAGTCGGACAAAGAGGATAAGGCCAACCATCTTAGCACAAAACAACAGTACAACATCTGCAATCCTTTATGCCACTGGAAACTCAATATAAGAAGAAGGGAAAAATAGAGGAGGCATGACAAAGAAACAGTACAGGATTTAGACATTATATCAATGTAAAATAGAGGAGGCATGACAAAGAAACAGTATAGGATTTAGTCATCAACATTACATCAATGCATGATAGAGAAATGAGAAATCCACATATTGATAAAGCCGAAAGCAACGGCCCAGTCCTAACTTGCATGAACCGGGTCCACCCCTTTCTTTAACAAGTTGGGGCATCATCACCAACCACCAACCACCAACCACCCAAATCAGGTCTTAGCACATGCCCTCAACAATCACAAGAAGAATGGCAACAAAACACAGAAAGAGAGGAGAGCCACTCAAAGGGAAATTTTAACAGAGAAAGCAATCAATGGCGCATCCACTAACACAGAACATAAGTCAAACAAGAAATCATTCTAACAGGGAAACATATAAATTATCAAACTGAGATTGATACAACCTCTTTAGCGTAAGAAAAAAAGATTGAAATTCTCAAAAAGCATCGATAAAAGACAGCACAGGCGAAAATGATAAAGCATTTTTGCTTGGTAAGCAAATAGACCCCACCACCTTGAACCCAAATCTAGCTGACGAAATAACACTAGCTAAATCTTTAACCCCTCAGAAATTCAAGCAAAATCCAAGAGAGAAGAGGAGAAAGCTGTTTTCCACTGTTCACCTGCAACAACTGAAATGTTTTTGCCTTTGTACCGTTCAACGAACAAATCAATTGTATCCTTGAAGGCTTTCGGATCCAGTAACAGAGTAGTAATATCCTGAAACATGATTCCTGCCACAGACCATTGAATTTCTGAAATCAACATCTAAAGAGAAGCACAGCTTAAATTCTTTATAGGAGACTCAGAATGATAATGCACGAAATAAGTAAACGGGGAAACTTAAATTTTTTCTAGAAAAAACTTTGATTAATTGTGAGACTCTAGACCAAAAAAAAAAAAAAGGGCAGTCCATAGAAGCCCAACGCTTGGTTACTGTAGAACAAGTATCCTTAGATAGTTAGATAGAGAAACTAAAACTACTAAATTTGTAATAACTCATAAATGTAATGTTTCATATAAGAAAGTCCATTTCCTCTTTGTTAGCCCAGACATAATAAGCTCAAAAGCGATTTTTGGTGATAATTCTTAGTGTACAGATCGAAAGAAGGACCAATTTTTAGAGCAGGGAAGAAGAATGTCTTTGGTTTCCTATCTACGTTAAAAGGAAAAAGAAAAAAAAATGAAGGATGGAGCTTTCAGACAGGAGAACACACGAAGTCGTCAAAAAGAGAACAAAAGAGAAACCTGGTTTAGGAAAATCGGGGACGACACGGATCTTAGTTTTGATGTCATGGATAAGAGGATCTTCATCCCTGTAAGCCGACATTGTATCTAGCTATCTAAACTCTGTGCCTCAAGTAAAACAATATAATCTGTGAACTTCTGGGTCGGTATATATAACCCAGAGAAAGAGGAACAAAACTAAAAGAGCCCTTATCAGAGCCTGTATGTAAAAACTGTATATCTTGCTTGGCAGACGTTAATAAAGTTAAAGTTAGAAACTTAATATCATCAATACGAGAAAAGGGGGAGAGAAGAAACAGAGACACCAATGTAGTTACAATAGAGAGACAAAGAGAAAAGCAAGGTGGTGGGTGTTGAGGAGGCGGCTCTCTGCACGAGAAAAGGGAAATCTTTTCGATAAGGATATAGAGAGAGAGAGGGCGAAGGTGAAAATGGTTAAAGACAAAAGTGGGAATTCACAACGCCTGAGTCCGAGGCCCTCTCTGTCTCTCTCTCGCTCGTATCCGTTTTCCTGTGGCTGAGTGGAGAACAGTACGTCTGTGGATGGATATTGGATTTGTATAGTTTATCTTCCTTCTTCGTAAGTGAAGTTTGGGGAGTGGGAAAAGGAAAGAAAAAGATGGGGAACTTTGGATTTTGCAGACAGGTCATAAGTCTTTGTTCCCTCAAAACTATGTAGTGTTCCAGCTTTGGAAGTGTGTTTAACTACCTATGTACAGCTTGAATGTGAATTAAAAATTGGTAAATTACATATCCATGTGTACTGTGTACAGACTATAAGAAGAGAATTCTAATTGTTCTGGGTTACTAAAATATAAACAAAATAAGAATAAAAAATTGTAAGAAAAGGGAGTTTAGGGCCTGCAACTTGGGGACAAATTTTCATTGTTTAGATCCAATTTTAGTATTTAAAGTTTCTTTTAAATCCAATATATAAAATTCGTGTGTAATATGAAATTGTTATTGTTTGTTTATTTTTGCGGTAAATTAATTCTTTGTCTTATACATGTGCAAATATGTATATATATATATATATGAAATAAATAAATATAAATTACAAATAAAATTATGAAAAAGATTATAATTAAGATATTCATATTGCATTTATGGGTTATCTATAAATTGTTCTAGGTTATTGTTTTGTTGAGATTGGACATTAATAAAACCTAAAAAAATTATCACATTTTATATTTTTACCTTACGAAAGAAGTAGTCAATCTCGTAATCTTTTAGTATGAAAATGCTTAAACAAATATGAAAGAATAAGTTTAATAAGCAAACCCATACGAGAATTCCCTATAAATATTACTTACATATCTATGAAATTTCTCACCGTGATAGTTGAATAAGTGATTATTTGGCTTGAGATTACCAAAGTATCTCATATAAGAATTGTTACTCTTTGATACTAGTTATGACTTGTTATAGTTAAGAGTAGTTAAGTTATTAGTCACTGAATATAACATGAACTATATAAAGGTAGTTGAATGATCAATATAGAATTTATTACCTTAAAATTATTAAGGAGAAATGACATTTTATAAAATAGTTTACAAATTTTATTAATATAATCAATTAATAATAATAAAAAACTAACATAATTGGATTCAAATATAGTAGACTTTAATTTCATGCTCTATATTTAATTAAAACATTGTGTGATGAAAGGATTGAACTATACGAAAAAATTATGTGCATAAAGGGTTGTCAAAATTAATATGATATTCCAGACTATTTAAGTGACCATGATGTAATAAAAGATGTTAATATATATTATTTATTTAATTAGAAAATTAAAGATGAATTAAAAAGTTTAATTTATCTACTCGTAAATATAATTTAAAGTTTTAATTTATATCTATTACCAATATATTTAGAAATCGCACATAAAGAACGAGTTGAAAATATGTAAGATTTTTTTAATCAAATTAGATTTGATTGTAAAATTTGAAAATATTTATGATTAAATATGAGATATTTAATAAACAAAGATCAATATGAGATACTGGATCTTATTTAGGTATAATTCATATATAGTTAGAATTAATTATAATTTAACTAAAATTAGAATTGTATTCAATAAATTACTAAAATGCCAAAAATTATATTATAACAATTTTGTAGATATATATTATAACAATTTTGTAGATACTATTAAAGACCAGACGCTCAAGAAAAATGATGATAAAGCTTTCCGATAAGATGTAAGTTATAATTCATACTTTATATATAGAATTTAAATAATCTTAAGTTTATGAAAATTAAACGAAAATATTGTGCAAATCGTATTTTATCCCAATTTCCCAAAAGTGATAAGCTGAGATGTATAACATATAATATCCCTAATGTGAAATTACTGATTATTCTTCAGAAATATAAGGATAAGATGAAATATAATGTACTCTTTGTTGCGCCATCGTTTATCATATCCTCGTTGCTTTAATATATAATTATATGTCTAAAAATCAGATATTTGAAGCACTGTTATATACATCAAACATATCTTACAACAAAAGGAAGAATATATTTGAAGAGGGCATCATGTGACTTGCAAAATGATGAATGTTTCGTAGTTTGAATTGGCTCACCTGCAAAAGGTGCCGTTGATTTTAGATAACAAAACGTCAGAAAGAAAGAAGAAAGTGTCTGACAAAGAAAATCTACCTATGAAACTATGTAAGTAGTCCAAGTAGGCATATATATTAGTTCTTGTAGGGATAACTTTACATCAATTATTGGTCATAGCTTTAGCTTTTTGGCAACTAGGCTACTTTAATGGTCCAATTCAAGAGCATAATATGAAGGCAACTTGGTCGTCCCAAACCCCCCAATTTATGATTGTGATGTTTGGCAATGGCAACACGCCCTTTCCAAGTTACTGCCATGGGGGATTTTAACGTTCCTCTATTAAATTTGGAGCTTGACACTTAGTTATTTTTTTAAGCAATTGAAGAGACATTTTAGAAGTTGAGTGTTACATATCTTAGTAGGATTCTTGCTCCCAACTTCCTGAATCTTGATAAGATAAATTATTGATCGTACGTTCTAGTCTACAAATTATGTAATTAAATTGAATTATTTAATATGCTAATCATTTATAATTTAATAACATATTTAATTTATTTAATATTTATAAAATTTACTATATTTTCATTCATAATTAACCAACTGTTTCAAAATTTTAATCAAGTTAGAACAATTTTATTGAATCAAATTTATGATGGTCTAATTTTGGTTAAACTTTTTAAACCTTAAATCTCTTATCTTACTAGTTTAACTTTCGATTCGATTTTTAAAACATTACTTTATATTTTAACCTTCTTAGTTAGTGGGTTCATATGTATATACAAGTACATTACACAACTTTGATCTTCACTCTCAGATTCTTCTCAACGTTTAAAGGTTATGTCATTGTTAAAACTTGTCTTTTAGATCAATGTTAATCTGTCCGATACTCCCATCCTGGTGTTTTCTTCTTGGATTCTTTTCTCGTAGATGAAAATAAAGTTTCCATGTCTAAGCCGATAACATATTCTTCTAAGAATTCCCCTAATCCAAAGTTTAGGTCAATTTTAACAAGATACAAATACAAGCCCCGTGAATAAATCATATATATAATATTCTAAGAATGTCAACACAATAATTTATCAGATACTAAAGTTTCTCATAACTAATGATTGTAAATCCTATGAAATAATGTGTTTTGCTCAAAATATGAGGTAGTAGTCATATCCCACTAAATATCTAAAATTATTCACTTGTGTAATAGGTTTTTCTGAATCTATATGCACATGAAATCGCTTTCAAATCTATATGGCAATATTCTGTGGGCGACGTGCCATCCAAATCACATTAATCTATACATCCTTTCTCCAATTACATGCAACTTTCATACAATAGCAACTCCACACCAGCCTATAAGATTTAGGAAAGCTCTTCCTCAGACATTGATACCTTCTCAGACAGAGATAGATACCAGCATCCTCCTCAGACCCAAATTCTGATAAAACCTGTACCAGTTCAGAAATTAGTATGTGACAATCTGTGTTAAAAAATCTTGTGAGACAGAACTAAAGATGACAGGAACAGATCTTCTGTTTTAACTATTATGTACTCCCTATTTTTAAGCGATTTTATCCGTCTATTTTTTATGAGTTTCATTTATTAAATAGATAAATTTGTATGAAACAAAGTAAATACAAAATAATAGAAACAGCTGATCCACAGACAAATTGGATAGCGAGTGGACCGAAAAAAACAACTACAACACACAACCCTAACATCTCTTTTCCAGGAGTAGACTCTCCCTAGATAGCCTGTGCATAACGACAATTTATCCTGCCCCCCTAACAAGTGGGAAATGGAAATACATTATTGAAGATTCCGTGCTTATAGGTTTTTGGCTTTTTCAGTTTTCTTTTTTCTCAACCAAAAAAAAATCCTCCCTACCTTTTGATATCAGATTCTCCGAGATTTTGCCCATGAACTTATGTAGTTGTCGGACATTAATCAGTTGTTTTCTGCTATGTAATGTGTGCCCCTAGGTTGATATTAGACACTAATCCACAAATCGATGGTCTGTATTCCTTTTTTATTGACGGGACCTATGATGATCTATAGATGTAAACATTCAATACTAAAACCTCCGTATTACTTATCCAAATCTTGTACTCAAAAGATGGAATCATTAATTCTAAGTATCTTCAAACCTAGCTCAATAAAACAGTGAAGGGGTAAATTACGGTTTGATCTTATTTAGTTTCTTAAAAAGATATGTCAATATTTAGTGCGTATAAGAAATCACCATATTAAATGAACTCTCACAATACCGTTGTAAAGACACAAACCTGAAACCTAATTACTTTTCCAAATCTGAACTTTCGTGGAGGTATGTAATCTAGTTATCGGCCGAATATTAATAACAATGTTAAAATATAAAAACAGATGCGCCGACTTGCTTATCTCTCAAACTGCTCATTTGGTTATTGGTGTAACTTATTATAATTTTGCACCTACCGGCTGCCACCATTTCTTCTATGAGAATAAGACAGGGATCTGTTCCCGATATTTGCTTTGAAATTTATGTAGCCTCTTTCCCTAAAAAAAAAAAAACTTCATAGTTCTTCTTTCTACACTAGAAAACGTTATCTTTGGAAGTGGGGGTTATCGATTCAACTTCATAATCTTCCACAGATAGGATGGAAGGTCTAGTTTTTACTGTTTGGCTACCTGTTGGTCAGTTGAAGACACCTATTCTTTAATGTTATTATAATTGATTTAGGTTGTGTCCCTGAGATAAGTTTAGGGCCTCTTTCAATAAGGGAAGAGTATTAAGTTTCAGTCTTGTCAAGCTAATATTTATTTCTCGATGATCTTATTCATAGAGATTTTATAAATTTTAACATAAGTGTAACAGAAAATATTTCAAACGTATATGAAAGTAAACAATTTTCTTATAAGGTATGGAATTAGTTTCTATATGTACTCATCATTGTTGTTAATAAAAAGATTAAAAATGTCGATTAACCATCTCGATACTTAAAACATAATGATTTGTCGTAAAATATTATTAAAACATAATTTCTTTTAGTCAGTTCAATTCTAATTTAAAAATAATAATAATTCAATTGTTTATTTTTATATTTTTTATTGAATATATTCCAATTGTTTAATTCAAAGGTTTTGATAATATTGAATCATTTAAATGCATTGGATTCTCATTGAGAATTTTAATGTTTAACCTAAATATTTATTCTATCCAGCTCTAATAATCACAAGTTTTTGAACTTTTTATTGATTTTTATTTTCCAAAAAAGTCTTTATTGAATTATATACTAAATATACTTTCTGAAAAAGGTTTGTGATTATGGAAAGCTTATTTGAGACAAGGATATTCGCCTATTATCCGATGACAATCAGATACTAAAATGAGTTGCTTCCAACCCATACTTGCATTCCCGTATTACCATATATAAAGAGAGGTCCACGTCCACTCTTTACAATTGATGTCTGTAATATATTATACATCAGCTTTCAACCAAATGACTACAAGCAATAAAACATTTTTCTGAGTACAGCATATAGGCCACTTTGGTAATAGGGAATATGATAAATATGAACCAGAATGAAGTCAAACATTTGTCTTTAAATTTTTAAATTTATAAGATACTCTTCTTTTCTTTCTTTTTTTTTCCCTTTTTCTAAATATTTACATTTTGACTTTCTACTCATATAAGTATGAATTTATTTTAGATTTTTAAAATTTGTATGAATTATTCTACTGATAAATTTTCACAATTATTGTTTTAACTTAAAATAAAAGGCGGTGAAAATAGTCACCGATGAATCTCTCTTACACATTGTTTTCACAATTATTGTTTTATGTAGTTATGTTTCTCTTATAGGATTCAAGACCTGTAAAATTGGTCAGAGATTTCTTTTAGTACAAAAATTCTATGCCTAAACTAGTTGCAAGCCTAAAAGCATTACTTAGTGACTGTTAAAAGTTTCCTTTGGTACAAGACATTTTTTTATGCCTAGGCCAATTGCAAACCTAAAAGCATTATTTAGTGACTTTTAAAAGTTTATCTTTTTTAAGTGTTATGGCTTATAATGTTGCTTGCTTCAAATTTGTAATTTCAGTCTATTTGTTAGATTATCACACATTTTCATGTTAAATAGGAAACCTTTTAATAGAGAAAAGCACCAAATAAGATGGGGAAACTCAATTGGGAAGAACTAGCTAGCTTTGTGTTCAAGTGGCATTTCACTCTTGACTATGAATGAGCCACATCCAAAAAAACTTATGTATAGTTCTGGCTAGCAGGACAGGAGGCTTTAAGAAGTGGAAAGGTCTTCGGGATCCTATCTCTTGATCTCACTTTGATATGAGATGTAGGTTGTCTCTATATAAACCAAATAATATTGTTTGTGGATGACTTACTTTTCACCCTGCTCAAACATCTGATACAAACATGTAATCTTAGTTTGAGAACTTTGGTCAGTTTGCTTCTTGCATTTTATAAGAAGGTATGCTGATCGTATATTGATTATCTAGTGATTCTAATAAATGCTCTTTTCGCCTATATTCATCATATAGGACTAGGTCTAGGTCTAATGAGTCCTTGACATATATATAGGTAGTATAAGGGAATAATCTCTAGCCTTTAAGCCATTGTCGTAATGTATGTTCTTTGAAATGGCCAAGCATGAAGGACGACTTAACTTGTAAATTTTGATGATCTCCTTATCAAGTTCAATACATGTTTGAGTGAACTGACTATTACAATTCGATGGCGTGTTTTCCTAAGTTAAAAAAAATTAGTGCATATTTTGATAGCTTTAAGAACGAGATGTGACTCTCTATTCATGATGTGGTTCACAACATCATCATTGATCATAAACGCCTAAGCCATTCGCGGGGAATTAAAGACTGTTTTATAATAACCCTTCATATGTGAGTTGTAGATCCATGAACCACTCTATTCAGGGATATGCATCAACTTAGACTAATGGCCAAGTACTTAAAGGTGGTGTAGTCTAAATGCACAACTGAAGACGAATGGTTTATCAGTTTCATCCAAAGGAACTCATAAATGGAAGAAGAGGTTCGTCCTCTATGGAAGCTAAGGGGACTTCAGGTCTATATAGGGGGACATAAGTCCCTATTCTTAAATAAAAGACATGAGAACTATAGTGCTAAAGCAGTAATCATGTGTTCTCCTCGACAAGTAATTTCTCATTCCT
Organism: Erythroxylum gracilipes; assembly: GCA_026413385.1. Lineage (NCBI taxonomy): Eukaryota > Viridiplantae > Streptophyta > Magnoliopsida > Malpighiales > Erythroxylaceae > Erythroxylum > Erythroxylum gracilipes. The sequence goes on along the minus strand of JANZLC010000201.1, from coordinate 29,883,187 downwards.
TTTGGGGATGAAATACTAGATGAAGAGGTAGAAATAAAGATAAACAAAGAAACACATATATTATTTTTCCACTTCTCTTTAGTTATCTTCATGTTTTTTTTTTGAAAAGTAAGTAAAGAATTTATTAAAAAAAGTTAGAAATTACAGAATAATTGAGGTTATATCTCCAAAAGGTGGAGCTAATACAAAAATCAACTAATTATAATGCTAAACATGCATAATAACAAAGGTTTCTATAAGTTTAGCTGCAACTTAATATGATTAGAATGAGTTGCTCATTAGCTGTAATCATGGTTGTCATCCTTAGTTTGAGGCAAAATTATATCTAACTGCATTTTCAAAGATTTTGGTGTTTCTAACCCTCTATATATAATGCACCAACATAGTAAAACCAAATTTGAAGACTCTATGACCCTCCCTGCTAGGCGGCTAGGCCATCTCAAATCATTGGCCCAAGTTAAGTAATTCATCCAGTTAAGATTTTTGTTTTGCAGTCCAAAGATGTTGAGAAATGCACACCATAATTGTCTAGTATGAAAGCATTTGAAGTATATGTGATCTAATATTTCATTTTCTCTAGAACATAAAGAACACTTTGTATTTGGAATTTGAAACTTGATTAAATCTTTCGTGCCCAATTTTTGCAGAGATGCTAACCATAAGATGAAGGAATGAGCTAGAGTTATACCTGATCCCATATCAGCTTATGAAGAGAGAACTTGACAATAGGTCCTAACACCAATTGTTTGCAAGATTGTATTGTAAATTCACGAGACTTGTGAAGTTCCTATTTGATTTCATCTTCTTGAACCTAATTTGGAGAGTAAGCTAGCCAGTGTTCTACAATCGATCTGATTCCTCTACTCATGTGTAAAGGCCAATGCTAATTGTTATTTCAAATTAGTACCTACACTTTAGTATCTACAGGGATAGAAACTCTTAAAGTTGAAAAGAATTGAGTGTTACAAAGAGACCCTAGATCACGTCAATGATCAAACCAAAATGTGGTACTTTTCCCATCTCGAATGTAATGCTGTAATGCTTGATATGAGGGTAAATGAAGGATCTTGTGTGCAAAATCTGTTGAAAAGTGTACGATTGAGAAGTTTTCTGAGTAATAGACTAGATGCTTTTCTGTTTGATATGATACATGTGAACCCATCTTACCCATAAGCTTTCTTTATTCCAGTAATTTGCTACAGTTTTTTGGCCAATAAAATTATGTTCATCTTGCTAGCTGAATTGATTTCCAACCCTCCATTTTGCTTATGAATACATATAACACTCCATTTAACCTTAGCACTTATTCTCCCTTTAGAATTCTGTCCATGCCAAATGAAGTCTTGAATGCTCTTGTCAATTTTCTTCAGAACTCCTTTGGGAATAGCTAGATGTGATAATAAATGAATGTGTAAATTGATAAGAATGGAGATAGCTAGCTAGACTTTACCTTCATATGACAAGAATTTGTCACTCCAATTAGAGATTCTTCTGTGCACTTCATCAAGTAGAGACCTAAATTCACCTTCATTGAGATTTTTAGTAGAAATTGGAACTCCCAAGTATGTGAGAGACAATTGATGAATAGTGAGTCCAAGATCTTCTATTACTCTCACTGAGTCTTCATTACTTTGTCTAGCTAGATAAGCGACACTCTTGCTTGGGTTGAATATAAGACTTGACGGTTGAAATTTCTGCGATACTATTAAGAGTGCTACAATAAATGGAGGCTTATTGGCACAAAGCATGAGTAGATCGTTTGCAAAAGAAAGTTGAGTGATACCAAATCCACCGCATCGATAATGAAATTTGAAATTCATATTATCCTCTATACAAGTTACATGATTCTTTGGTGCACTTCTATAACAAAGACAAACAAGTAGGGAGAGAGTGGATCACCTTACCTAATTCCTTTAGCAGCTTTGTAAAACTAGGTAGGTTCTCCATTCATCATCATTGAGAAAGACGCAGATGCTATACAAGAATAAGTCCATGTGATAAACTCCGTAGGATATCCAAAAGCATGAAGAGAGTCAATTATGAAACTCCATTCAGTAGTGTCATATGCCTTAGTTTCGTGGTGTAGATATGAATCTAACCAAGTTAATGAACAAAGTGAAAAAAAGGGAACAACAACATTGCAATTTCTTCCAAAAAAATATAAGAGGGATGCTCTTACAAACTAAAAGGTCATTTTGGTTAAGTCGATGTAAATTGTGATTCCTGGTGAGGCGGTTGCAAATACTAATGTCGTATAAGTTAGGTTTATTGGCTCGATGGCACAAACATTAAAGTTTAGGATAAAGGAAGATATATTTTTTCTCAAATGGAGTATGACTGATTCTACCCTCAGTTTAGGGAGAATTTGTAGTATATTTATCTATCAATGCTTAACGGGTTCCTCCCTTGTACCAACTTTCTCAAAATGTGAATTTGTTCTTAAAATTGTATAAGCATCTCCACGTTGGGGGACTGAATGGTGAAGTGAACCTTTCCCTATAACTTTTTTAAGGCCATAAATTTTTTTTACAACTGAGATCCTCCTTTGGGTTGATTATTCTCCTACCATAATGTGAGCCTACTTCTCTTCTTAAGTTGCTCCTCTTACATGTAGATATGTAGGTCTAAAAGTGCTATTGATAAGTAAAAACTTACCTTTCTTTGAGAGCACAATTTTGTATATACTAAAAATGACAGTATCAGATCTTCTATACTACTTAACCTGTTCGAACCCTATTTTTGCCCTAAAACAAATTATTTTAGATCTGTTTACACATAAAACGACGTCGTTTTAGGACAAAAACAAGGTTGGAATATGTTAAGTGATATAGAGGATTTGAACTAACAAATGACATGCATAAAAAGTAAGGACGTCTGCACACATGGTCTAGCCTTAGACTAAACCATGTGTGCATAGTAAAGTCATGGTAAAGTCTTCACATGATAGGGAGAGTTAAGGCACAATCACTAGTGATGGTCATAAATTAGAGTAGCCTTTAAATCTCATTTATAACGGTCGAGAATGTTATTTCAAATAAAATTTATAGATACATGTATATGCATATGTTTGTTTTATAGATAAATACAAACTATGTGTAAACTTATAAACAATAATTTTTTGTCACTTGCCAAAAGTTCCCATGGCCGAAGAAGTAACCCACAAAGATTTGAGAGGTAACGGGGCACGTTGTGTGGTGGGCTCGAAAACAAACAGAAGAGCAAGTGGGTCCCATCATAATAGTTCTAAGACAGAAAAAGCATGTGAACCGTGCACTTCACATGCGACGATCGACATGGTTTTCTGATATGGCACAAAAGTGGGTCTCATAATTAAGGAAAAATTAGGCAAAATAAAATTTAATTTATGATCAATTGAATTATATATAATTTCCATTTCAACATACCAAATTAGAAATAAGACAAAGTTTAAGTACTGGAGAGAAAAAAAAGGAGTAGTAAATGAGATATCAAAATGGTTAATAAACGAGTCTTAGGAGTTGGAGATGGCAGTAGTGTAGTTTGTCTTGAGTGGCGACATATATTATGTGTTGATGTCCTGTCCCTGTGGGTTTGGTAGGGAAAATAAAAATAGCAATTTGTTCTTAACCGACACCCTTTCGCTTCTGACTCTTCCTCCTCAGCACATTGCAAGATCTGTTTGGTCGCGCTCATTCATATTTCAGATCTGGCTCTTTTAGAATTATAAAATGCAAAAAAATTAATTACGGAATTATTAAAATCATCATTTAAAATCTAAATTCTTAAATTCAGACAATAATAATTGTTAAATTATGAATAAGGGTTTAGATTCTTTGTTCTCATTAATCTATTTAAACTCTGGTTTCGCCCTAATAACAAGATAGAACAACTAATCAGAATAGAGGATTCTCATTAGTTTATTTTAACTCAGGTTTCTCCCTAATAACAAGATAAAATAACTAATCGAAATAGAGGATTTCATGCATTTCAACAAGTGATCCATATATCTTAGAAATTGAATTTTATTTATGATTCCCTGTTCACTGCATGTTCTAATGGCTAGCCTTTTTTGGTTTATAACAAAACATTGACCTCCACCGACCAATTAAAAATTAAATAATACGAGAGTGCAGACTGCAGAGACGTTTTAATTAAAAATCCTTTATTAAAAGTAATAACAACTTGCAATCATAAGTTAATGGCATAAATGGTAGTGGTTATGATTATTGTACTTTATTATTCCCAAAAGTAGAACAATCCTGCAAATCTGTTATATATCTTCGATTATTAGTGAAGAAAGCAATAGTTAAACTTTAGGAATGAATTATTAATGAAGGATTAAATCCCCAGTGTAGTGAATAGAGCTAGAGGAGGGGAGGAGGAAGAGTAGGGTTAGTAATGAAAGAGTGCGGTAGGATACGATAGAGTAGACCTTTGTTGTCCACACTTTAACCACTTACTACTACTGCACATCCATCAATGCACAATCTTTTTGTGATATTCACCCGTGCTCCTTACATTACATTACATACCTGAAGAAGCTGAATTATCAATTGTAATTTTCGATGTAATAGTGAAGAGTTAGGACTTTTAGCAGAAATAATTATATTTAGATTATTAATTGGCTTGTTTTGGTCTTATCCTTGGTTATTTAGGTTTTCATCAAACATTATGCATCCAACAAAAAGGAGTTAAACGTTTGTATTGCATTTCTCGTAATTTAAGCAATGTTTTCAATCTGTTATCTCGCATTTTGTCTGGTCTATTAATTACAGAATCATGTTGATGCAAATTGGGGTAAGCACTAAGGCCTTGTTTGGTGAAGAGCTGATCAACTTTTCTTTAGCTGATTGTCTAATTTTAGCTTGTTGACTTTATATAAAAGCTATTAGAGTTGTTTGGTTATTAGATGGTTGAGTTGACTGATTCAACCCAACCAGCTGATTTTAAACCAGCTCCTTTGGAGGAGCGTCTGGTTGGGTTGGCTGATTCAACTAAACCAGCTGATTTTAAACCAACTCCTCTAGAGGAGCGTTTCATCTCCATCAGCTGAAATTTTTATTTCAATATCAATTTTGCCCTGCTGCTTAGTCTCACCCTCATGCTATCTACTGCTTCATTTCGGAATGCATAGACATGACCCAACAGAAGAAGCTAACCTTGAAAACTAGAGAATGCCGTAAAAAGTTAGTAGTGAAAGGGGAAAATACCAAAAATAAAGACCCAAGCTTAAAGGACAAAGAGATGTTTAAGAATAGACGATTAAGAAAAAAGACAAGTTGAATAGAAAGAAACAGAAATTTTTTTTTTTATGGGAGACGAAGAAGAAAACTAGACAAAACTAAGAGAATAGTGCAGAACTTTGGGTTGACCAAAAGAAAGGAACAAATAAAACCGGGTAGTGTTGTATTTGGAGGCCATGTGAGATGAAAGCTACTTCTCGTTCTCCATTTACTTTTTCATGGTTCAGTGAACAAAGAAAACAACTAACTAGAAGTAGGCGATGACTAAATAAATAAAAAACAACACTGTGGATATGACTAGAGCCATAAGTTCTGAAGGTGATGGGTGAGGTAGTATTATTATTATTATTATTATTATTATTATTATTATTATTATTGTTATCGTTGTTGTTGTTATTGTTATTGTTATTGTTGTTGTTGTTGTTGTTGTTGTTGTGATTATTATTATTATTATTATTATTATTATT
>JANZLC010000201.1:29858882-29873762 GCA_026413385.1 Erythroxylum gracilipes | reverse complement strand
TTATTATTATTATTATTATTATTATTATTATTATTATTATTAAAGTTGTAAACTTAATTTTTGTAGGATTAAATATCTAAAATCTAAATTCTTATAAGAATATTTATTGAAATACTAAAATATATAATATTCATATTTTTATAATTTTTTTAAAGTTATGTCCTCGTAAGTTATTTTACACATAAACAACTAATACTAAACAGTTAATTTTACCAAATATCTTTAACAAACAGCTAATGCAATTCGCTGGTTAAATCAGCTGATAAAATCAGTTATCAGCTAACAGCTAAGTGCAATCAACTGATTGTCAAACAAGGCCTAAATGCTCAACAACTTTTTGTTTTCTCTGTATCCTTGGGATCATGCATTAGGTTGAGATTGAGTTGATGTATTACAAGGCTTCTTTAGCGGGGATCAAATCTCCCCTTCTTGTTATGATATTTTTATCATGTTTCATTAAATGTCACCCACATATTTATATGAACCCTACATAAATATATGGATGAGATTTAATGAAACAGGATTAAATAGAGTAACCGTAATAAAGGTTTGATGTGTCTTCTGTGCTAGTGAACAGAAGATTGTATACAAGTAGAACGAAGAATAGATAGGTCTAGGTAGCTAACTAAGCATTGCTATTTGCAACAAACAATAAATGAGAATCTATGACAATATCTTCAAAAGCTTGCAGATTACTGTTTAAATTAATTCGCCAGCCTTCGTGCAGACCCAATGTCTTGATCTCAGAGGAAGGGCTCATATTTTGGCGGATCTTCCGTATACAACGATGGCTAGTGGCTTTGAGAAATCAAAATTTATGATGTGGTCCTTAAAATTAGGTGCATGCTAATTATTATTTCTCATATTTGTTTGTATTCAGGACTCAGGAGGGGAGGCTTTTTATTTATTTGCTTTTAAAGCAGATTAATCTTTTGATTAGTAAATAACTATTTTTTTATAATGTTGAGCTAATAAGCTTTATTACTGTTACTTATTGCTTGCTTCTCAAGCATGTATGATAATCCAGTTTAACCCATAATTGGCGACGTTAAGCTTGGACTGGTCTCGTCTATATATTGTTCATCAGAGCTTTTAAGCTTTTACATAAACTATCTTCGAAATTCAAACTTCAAGCATGAGACTGTTCTCCTGTTGAATGAGTTGTAATATACTTTTAGAAACTTTGATAATTAAGTGTGAATAGAAGAGAAAGGTTGTTTTTAAGGTATAGTATAAATTATAATTTCAATATTACTTTTCTATCTGATTAAACTAATTAATGATTTTTTTTTTCCTTCATGAACGATGATGGATATGGACAATGACCTAAATGCGACACCATTAATAAACATGAAAAGATTAAACACTGTGATGCACAATGTGGGGCTACCACATAAAGATAAACAAGCCATCAACAATGGCTGAGATGAAGTAACACATGGTGGTGGTTTGCGTTGGAAACACATTCTATTGTTTCTACCCATTTTTAAGTCATGGATCCACTCATTCATCAACATATTATTCGATAAGCATCGAGTAAATTTTAGTTTCTCTTCACACATTATTAAGTGTAGATTCTAATGGTAAGCGAAATGGGTATATGATTAGATTCTTGAAGAAAATAGAAGATTTCATAGTTGTGGAAACCCCACAAGAAGATAAGACAATGAGGGTTAAGCAGTTTTGACGAGAAGTGTGTCATTAATTAAATAAAAACCATAATGTTATTCTTACATACTTTTATGTGTTCCACAAGTTTCAAAATTATGAGAATTGGGGTAATGGTGGTGAAGAACAGGGTCATTGCGTTCCCATCAGGAGATGGCTGGGCCCAAATCCAAACAGTGGTATTGTTTCCGACTCTTTTTGAGTCGTAATGTCTACAAAGCCTCATAAAATCATGGATTTGAACAGACTTAATTAGCAATTTCAACGAAAGAGTTGTTACTGGTTAGAGAAAAAAACTAGTAGTAGGAAGATTCATGTGTGTCCCAAGGTGAAGAAGAAGTGAAAAATGTATCATATTTTATACTTTAAGTACAATTGGAATTCAATGTAACATCTTGAAAGAGCAAGCACCAAGCAGATATACAGTTGCACTTGCCAGTATTGTTGTTACTATCAATACAAACGCTAATAGAAGTCTCGTATAGAGTGATTTAAGGCATTTGGTGTTAAAGTTGAACAAGCATGTTGGTCGAGGGTAACGAAGTTGTGTGATTATGATCGCCTTCATAGGTTACAGCAAACATTGTAGGATCCTCCATACATCGTTCCACATGCTTTCTTGCAGGACATCCCCTCATGCTGCTACATTTGTAATAGCTCCTGATCAATGGTAGAGTTATTAATACTTTGCACAAATATCTTTGGTCCCAAAGTCACGGAAGACTATTGGATATGTCATCTCCATCATTTGATAAGACATAACGATTTTGCATACAGAGGAATCATCTAATAATGTCGGTGCAGTGCAGTGCAGTGACTGAAGAGAAGCGGCAGAAAGCAATCTTTATATATCTGACATACCTTGGATGTGGAGATCCTTTTATAGGTTTCTGTCCATATTTCCTCCAAGAATAATCATCCTGGGGTATGTCACATGATTTACTGCTTGAAGCTGGTACACGAACTGTTGTCTTGAGTCTTAATTTCCTGTAGAATATCTTTCCAAAATTCAAACTTCGGAGAATAATGCAGTAAAAGAGATGCAGATCAGCTAGTTGACATAACCTACTTGTGACATTGCATGTATTCAACTCTGTTTCGACTGAGTCCAGTAAATTATGTAATAATAGTAATTGCACAACTTCGACAACTCTGATTCATCAACTATAGATGAACGCAACATTGAGCAAATACAAGATATCCCAAAAAGCTATGAGAAAAGAATAACTGCAAAACCCACCCGAATCAAAACCATCGTTTTTGTATTTCTTTACTGAAAGTTAATTAAACATAATGGAAAGTTTTGGACAAGGATTTACCTCCTTCTTGAGCAATGACATCCGCTGTTTGAGGATAGACATTTTCTTTTTTCCTCTTTCCTCTTAATCTCACCGCTCATCTTGGAAAATATAGAGGAATCATCTCGAGAACCAACAGTTTCCGATGATAAGGACATAATCTGCTTGTTTACGCCACTTGCATCCAAACCAAAATGTGATATGCTTGGCTTCAACGAGGACGAGGAAAGGTTCAACCCCATCACCAATTTGCCACTGACATCGTTACTGGTCTCAGGCTTCTGTTTCTCCACGTAAAATAAACTATTGGGAATTGATCCCGCTGTTGGTTGTATACTTCTTAAAGGAAAGTTCTGTATAACTATGTTTCTTTGAGTCAAGTTGTGGGCAGAATTCTGAGGCAGAGAGAATGGGCTATCCATCAACAAAGTTGGATTGATGTCATGATAACGAGGCACAGGACCTTTCCTGATCCTCTTACAATCTGAATGTATAGATCCATCAAGCAGGTTAAGCAGATTTCTGAATTCATTTACTGCACTTTGCGCAATCAAGCTTACTTCTTGATAGCTTCTTTTCTGAGTTTGGCTCGAAATACAACTAAGGAGATAATGAGCATGTTTGAAGCTATTCGTAGCAACCTCCAAAACTTCGAAATCCCGTTTGCGACTCCCTGAAGCACAAACATCTGAAGCTTCCTTCATGTTTCGATCCTCGACAAATCATGGAAACCAAACAACCTGGAACATTCACGTTTTGTCAGAGGCTTGAGGCATATTTTCTACCAACAACATCCTTGTCCAAACTTGATTGACGCAGATATTATCATGTCCGGAAAGCAGCCAAAACAATCTACTTCTAATAATAACGTTCTGTCAAGGGGGTTATTCTTACAATCATATACTTGAGGTATATTGTGTATCAATACACTTGTTCAAGCTTGGTTGATGCAGATGCCTTTATGTCAAACAGATTGCCTTTATGGAGCGATCAGTTTGGCTTTTGATTTAACAAATAGTTATCCCGTTTATGTATTTGGACTGTGGAGCATGCAGATGACTACAAGATAAAACGTACAAATATTCAAAGGTTTAGGTGAATAGTTTTGACCTCATCTGTCAAAATTCCACTTGCCCGTGAGTCTAATCCACTAAACAATCCAATCCAACCAACCAAACGCAATCAAGCCGTCGCCGTCACTCAAGAACTTGGACTTTTGGTTTATTGGTGTTTATCCTTTTTAGAGTCTATTATTGGAGCATACTTGTTCCTAAAGGATGGGTTTCAGTGGCTTTGCCTCCACTCTTCCCATTATTCCTTTTTTTTTTTCCCCGCTCTTATCACATTCATGACGTCTCGTCCAATGCACATTTTAGAAGAATTCTATCCTCAACTGGCCTTTGAGTTCGGGATATCTTGAATGACTAAACCTGCAAGTTAGATAATTGCGGTGTTGATTATCTCAAATATCATGTACTATTCTGATGCGAGGAATTCAGTGCTTTGCTATTAGGAACCTATTTGCTCTCCGACAAACAATCAATATCAGCATTTGACATCACACACCAAAATTTATTGCGGTTGAGTCACAGGCTCACAGCTGCTCTATACTTTGTGTAATGAAAAACTTGCGTAATTGCAACGTACTTGTTCAATTTGTTTATCAGGGAAACTCAGTGTTCATGAAATAAAATTAGTTTGATAAGTTGGAAACCCGAGTAAATGTTGCATTGGAGTTGGACGCTTGTCTTTACTGCAGAGGGAAGCAACAAGAGCACATGAAATTGATCAGCTGACTTCATAAAAAAGAATAGAACATGGACCACACAGTATTGAGATCTTCTCCTGTCGCCTGCTTCACTAGGAAGAACGTGATACAAGTGCAAATAAAGACATTGAGTAGGTCCTTTATCAAGACAACCAAAAATCTAATCTTCAATTGCCATCACATACTCTAGGCAGTACCGTAATCTCTGATTAAGAAACGCACGTTACGTCAGCTGAGTACATGGATGTAAAGTGGAGATATTAAGAGTCCATAAACTGTAGCATGCACTTTTTGCTGGGAATTGATGTTCTTTTGTTGATTTATTTTCAAAACAAATGGCTCTGCCCAACACCCAGAAGGCTCCACCCTGCATTTCTCTATTGAATATCAGCTTAGTAGTTGCACTTCAGTGCCTACGAAAATCTTAACATCTCCTTTCCTGATTCCAACTCAATCAAATTTTGTGTAGGCAGCTTTCTTTGCCTTTCGTAAAAGAATTAACAAAGAAATAAGAATGTAGCAACCCACAAGATGGTAAGATGAATTAATTGCTCCAGTTAGCGTTTAAAGTCTGAATATCCAAAATGATCCTATTTGTCTAAACCTGGAAAATAAGGTCATGCAATGCAATACTTGCATGCTACCTGGACTCCAATGAATTTTGTCGAGCCTTCTAATGCCACTATGAACTTCTAACTGAACTTTCCTGAACCATATCTTCTTCTAACAGAGTTGAGTCTTGAACGTCTATTCTTGACTAATGGGAAACAATTATCTTCACGAAACCCCATCTTCGCTCTCATTTTACGGTACTCCCTCGATCTTAAAACGCCTTCCAGAATGTTTATGTCTTCAAGAATTTCGTGTGCAGAAAGAGAAACAAGATCAGGTAGTATCTCCCTCTGGAAATCTTTCATTCTCCTCCCCCGTCTCAACTTCAACCCAAAATCTTTCATAGCTGTGTCATTTACTTCAAATGCATTTGATGATGCAGAATCGTCCATCATATTGCTTTCTGCAAGGTTCAGTGTCATTAACTCAAAGGTATCAGAAGAATATTGTGGCCGCTCCATCTTCTCATTTTCAGCCTCTTTGAATCCAATATTCGTATGAGAATCATTAAAACAAACTGAATTCTCTGAGGACATATGGATTAGTGATTCGGCTGCTATTTGGATCAAATCATTAACTTCAGCTGATTCTTCTTTCTTGTCAGAGAGGTTGGTTTTCAGGTCAAAACTGTCAGAAATTGTTTGTCCAAGCTCACATAATGAGACTTCAGTAAGATGACATCCAAACTGGGGTTTAGAACTTTCATTAGGAACATCAGATGTCATCCGGGAGCATCTTATGTAGGAGGGGGCAGTCTTAACATTGCTTGAATCATTGTCTGAAATGCAGGACTTGCATGAAACAGGAGATTTAGTTCCTTCTTGTTCTTGAAGTTTATTTTGAACTTTATCATTGAATGATAAAACATTATCATCCACTTCACTCTTTTCACAACTCAACTCTCTTCTACACGGAGATCCTTGGTGCAGATTATTTGAGGTGTCATTGGAAGTTTTTGACTTCAGGTCAAATTTCTCAACCACACCACTGCAGTGGCCAATGGATGCAACCATTTCTAACTGTGGCCTGGACATGGATTCTGGACCTGAGCGGCTTCCTATATTATCACTTATTTCGTTGCACTCAGATATTCTAGAAGAAATGTCTATGCACTTATTTGGGCTGTTCAAATCCACAAGAGCAAGATTTTCAACACTGCCTTCGCAAAGCATGTGAGTATTATAGATGTCAAAATGTGTTGCTGAACTATCTGCTGGGCTAGCTGTTGGAAAATAAGCGACTGTACGATCATCAGGGTAACAAGCAGATTCATCAATGTAAACTTTGTTAAGATCTAAATGGCTTCCATGATGGGGAATCAACTGCAGTAATTTTGTAAAGGAATTGTTGTTTGAGGCAGCATTTTTGTACTCTTTGATTCCTGCATAATAGATAAATGAGAAGAGCTACACCTTGCTAGATCAAATCTGCAAGAAAATGTTCAAAAGCCTATAATATCTGGTTTCATGCAGATAGTAGCAATTACCATTGGTAGATAGGGTTCGTTCTGGGCAGCACTGACTATACTGTTTGGAAGAACAACTTTCTGCAATATCATAAGGGGAATATTTCTTAGCACTCAATGAGATGATTGGATCAGGGAAGACATGAACTTCTGAATCAAACTTGCTTTTGGGATTTAACTCCAAAGTGGCAGATCCAAGATATTGTCTGTGTCTTAGATACCCTTCTGATTTCATACCAACTGAGGCCTCCAAATCGATCATGTCAGGAGAGAAGGAAGGAGTCTCCTTATCCAACAAAACCCCACTTGAGTCTATTAATCTCTGATTGTCATCTGTAATGCTTAAGGAAAGCTTCAACTCTGCTGGAGTCGAAGGCATAACAATAGAAAGAGGATTCTTGGCATTTCCTTTAATTGGTTTATGTTCCTCAGCATGGTTAATGAAGTCATCAGCAGAAAGTTGAAGATCAAGAGGTTTCTGCAGAAGCGTATGATGTGCACTTTGGAAATCCTCCAGAAGCTCACAGCTCCCTGAACGTGAGTGGTCACCCTGAAGGACAAGTTTATCATATGACCTTCAGAGATGCATATCATATTATGCCCATAACAACATGAACATAAAGTCAACGTGTTTATAAACATATGACCTACAAATAACTTAAGGAAAGGCTTGCTAAGAATCCAGCTTAAATAACAGAACAAATTAAGTGAGACCACCAACTCAGTATCTTTAGCGATCAGATTTGCCAACCATAAATGGAGGTCCTAGATAGAACCTTAACTAACGCATGAACTCCAGGTCTATTAACACCAAACATGGAAAAGAAAAGAACCAGAGATTCAAAATAAGAAAATAAAAACGTTCTTTAATCAAGCACCCTTCCGAGTCACAATCTGTAATTGGTAGCTTTGCTTACCTTGCTTATTGATAAAATATTTACTTCTTTAGCATGTGATTTGCACATCATAGAAAATGGAATGGGTGGCAGAGATGACTGTACTTTTGCAGTCCATGAACTGTATCTGATGCAGTCCTGGAAACCAAGATCTTTCATTAGGGATTTTTGTAGCCTGTAGAGCCGATGGAGTTCATGGACCTGTATATGTATCATTATAAATAAATGTAAAATAATTTTTGCACATGAATAAACATCTATACCAACATTAATAGCATCATGACTATCCTTAACAGCAGAGCCACATTGGTGGCTATCAACCAAAGATCAGAGGAGTCCCCTTTACTTATGTAGCCAAAATAAAGTAACAAATGTTCAAGTCAAGTTAAAAATAAGGTTGGCAAGCCAAGGACTTGTTTCAGAATTACATGACATCAAATGTAGCTAAAAACATACAGGATCCCGAGGTGAATTCAATACCTGATTCCTAAATATGAACTCCTGTTCGATCATTGTCTGTTTAATCAATTCTTGTAGTGACGTATATCTTTGTATGGAATTCGTATCAATCTCTTCTAGCATCAGCATTGTTTCCTCACAGGAACTCAACAACTACTTCAGCTCCACTTACATTTTCAAATGCTTCATGACAATTAGTTTCAGGAAGAATCTCCCTAAAAGCTTCATGCTTGCATGCTTTCCACAGAAATTGTCAGCTACAAGATCAGCAGCATCAATATTACTTCCAATTCCGGAAAGACAAAGCTATACAAAATCCTAGTACAATTAACTTCAATAAAGAGAAGCAATTCTGACCGGAATAAATTCAACAATTAAAAAGAAAAGACTTATTATTGGTATGGAAGTCAAAAGGAGATAATGAATGAAAACATGGAAGATCAGGCAGTGTATGGCACTTCCATTTTTAGCATTTTGTTCTATCCCATGTTTCCAGCTTCTGTGGAGTTTTCTGCTTTGCATGTTTCTCTTTTTTGATCAAAAAGAAAGGAAAATTATGGTTTTGATTCCTGGAAAACTTCGGCATATACATGTACTCAAATTCTTACACCTTCCAAATGTTTGAAGAACTTTTTAATTCGGCTAATCACCGAGCGGCAGAAAGGACAAATATGAAAGCAAGGATCAAAGAAACTATTTTCACACATGCAAGGGATTGAAGTGCATGAACCATTTTTATTGACGCTGAAACATGTTCAGATTCAGTTATAGGTCCATGTCTACGATCTTGGGCATGATATTTAAGCACTAACCTATGGGCCCACGTAGAACATGTCTCTACGAATTTTTGGACACAATCACTTTCATCAATAAACGAAATACCATTCAATAGTAGTTCTTCATCATCACTAGTACTTATATCCCTTATGTGAACTTCCAATATGGTACCATTCCAGATATGTCTTCACAAGAAGGCATAGTTGCTGCAGCAACCCTCATTTTATAAGTGGGGAAAATAAGCCGCACAAGGAAAAGCCAGAAACTGACAACTTAGGTGCAGGAATATATAAAAAGTCCCCAGATTTTGGGCATATTGACACAACATCAAAATGCAGTTTATCGGAGTCGCTGCCATTCTGTTCCCGTCCAACTGTTTAGTTTCTTAAATTTTACTTGACAACATTCCCGAGTTGCGGTTACAAAAACCTTTTCCGTACCCAATGGGGCAAAACCGCTGAAATATTCAGAGGTTAACAAACCCAATAGACCACGAAAGCCTCATTGTGCTCACAGATTCTCTGCTCGACTATCATCGAATAGCTAAAAATAGAATCGATCATTAACTTGTAACAACCACCTAAATGCCAATTAAATATATGCATATGAACATCGTGACGACCGAAACATGATCAAAGTTCCTGTCTTTGGCATGAAAATCCTGAACTTTAAAAGAGCATTAATCTGATCAAAATCAGAGGGCACTGGTGCAGTAAACAAAGAAGCGCATACGACAAAGTTCATAACAAAAAGGTTACCTAATAAATGAGAAGCTAAAAATCCCATAAAAAGCATACACAGTGAGAGTAAACCAGATGGAGAAGAGCCCAAAAAGAAACAATCAGCAGCTTCTGCAACTGGGTTTGCTTCTTCAGAGTCCCATGTAATGAAGGACAATGTAAATCATACAACCCATTATGAGAAAGATAATTTAAGTCAGAAATAGAGCGATGGGTATAAAGTCAGGACAGGAAACGATTTAAACAAAAGAAAAAGAAGAAAAGTGAATCAGATCAGTGGGGTTGGAAAAGAGAAGCCGTGGAAACATAGAAAGAAATAAACTCTCTCGCTCGCTCTCTCTCTCTCTCTCTCTCCCTCCCTCTTTGTTAGGAGGAAGGAGACTAGTGAGCTTAGTATGTGTTGGGGTTATGTTCGTGGGATCATATCATTACCTGTTATGGTACTTCTTCCGGTTCTAGTTACCAACCTCTTTCTCTCTCTATGTATATTTTAATGTATAAAATTATTATATATACATTTTGTTTTGCTAATTTTCTAAGGCAAGTGGGTTACTACTAGGCTTTGAAGACAGAACAGTTTCCAACTGCAAGTGCAGGTTGGCTATCTTTTAATTATAGTATGTGTCTCTTGGGCCAATCTCCGTCTTTTACCATTTTGTCCCTACACCTTTTCCTTTTCTTTTGATGGACTCATGTGGACATTCTCCAAAAGGTTTGGTTAAAAATGTCATTTCTTCTTCTATATTTTGCTATGTTTAAGTGCAAGTCAATTTAATCCTTAGTTTAAATGCTAGAAGCAATTGACCCATAACTTGATGACAGTGATGAAGAAAGGTCAGGACTCAGGACCACTTAGCTTTACTGTCATAGACACCTAGGATTCTTTGCCGCTGTTGGACGCCATTATTGTCAATTTATCATCGGGTACTTAGTACTTACTTATCATTCCATAATATTTAATTACAAATACATGTTCTTCAATTCTTTACTTTGACTAGGTAATAGACAAAGGTTAAAGTCCTTTTTGGAAAAGGTGGAAAATTTGCATCCTTTATAGAAACCATATATTTTAACTATAGTGCAGTGCAAGTGCAGTGTAGACTTTCTTTTACATGAAGTGAAGATGTTTGTTATTGTGAATTCTCCAAAAATTCATGAATCGATTGTAGTATATACTAAGTAGCTAATAGAGTGCATATTCAATCATGCTCAAATCCAAGACAAAAATTAAACACCCGCATGGATGAACAGGCTTAGTGCAAAGACGCCATAAGTGGCGTTACCGCCGCTACTGACAGAACAATTTCTGTTTTTCATCACCAAATGAGCCACAATGACAAGCCCTGAGCTCTGTCCTGATAAATCTGTCGCTTTACATCCAAGTCATCTATTTATGTGGGACTAATGGCGCAGAATGACAAACCCATCATAGTTGAAGAAATCAACAACCCGCATAATAGAAAGTACAAAAATTAAAGGAAACACAACATGCATCATCGACCAAGCACCGGCGACTTGCGTCATCTCTACGGTTGCTGCTTCTTTCGATAACACGTCGTTGCTTCAGTCGGACCAGCGCCACTGCCATCACCTGGGAAATCATTCCCGCTGCCCATGGTTCCTCCGTGTCATCGTGAAATGTACCTCCCTACTACTCCATGCTGCTGGTTGTAAGATGTTTACATGGTTGCACGGTGACCCGCGATGAGGGGCTGCAGCGAAAGGCAGAATATGCCTGCATTCTGCCGGACCATCACACCCCTCTGCCATTGGTTGTTGGCCTACCGGGTCCGGGTTTTCTGTCAGGCGATAGGATGAAGGTGGCGGCAGGAACAAGGACAGTTGTCAGAATCTGACAAAAGAAAAAAAAAAAGGGAGAAAACTTTAACGGAGTTTTTGGTTTGGCTGAAATTATTGATTTAAGGAATACAATACATGATTAATAAAATGTAATTGATATTAATTAGTTTGGTTTATTTTTGAAAATTTTTAGTGTCGAATGTTTGTTTTAAAATTATAAATTTAAAATAATAAAGAAATAATTAATAAAAGATCAAAATATTTATTATATTCTTTATTAATTATATTATTATTTTAATAAGAATGATATTTTTAATAAATTATTATTATTTAATAATAATAAAAATAAATAAATAAATAAATAAATAATAAATAATAAGAGGGAAAAATATTATCTTTACTTTTTTGGCAAAAAGATAGAGAAAAGTATCTTTATCTTTTTTTTAAAGTACAGAAATAATTATCCATTATAAATGCATTAATAACAGAATAATTATTTCACTCGACCAAACGTGTTATGAAGACTGAAGAGCATATAGGATGAGCTAATACAATTGGAATATGAACCAGAGCTTAAATGAGTTTTTAACCCATTTAAGTGGGCCAACAAAGGTAGACTAAGAAACAAATCTTGGTTTTTGGGCTATAAAAATGTGGGGCTTAAATGGGTTAAAATGAGTTAAGGATTTGGGTTAGTATTTATACCGATTTAAATGGGTTAATATGAACATGGGCTAACAAATAAAACAAAATAATTGGGCCAAGGAAATACAACATGGTCTAACAAATAAAACAAAATAATTGGGACAAGGAAATAGAACATAAACCAATTTAGGTTATGAGTTTGAACTTATAAATCTGGGTTTTATATATACATTATATAGTAAATAATATGGTAACTTAAATTTAGAAATAAGTTTCGAAAATCATATATATGATACTTAGAAATAAGATTCCAAGCGAATTATAAAATTAAAATTGATTAGTTCAATATTAATTGAAAATAAGCTTCAAATTTAATTTAAATTAGTAAGTTCACAAATTGAATAATAATTAGAAATGAGTTTCTAACTAAACATTATATCTAATAATTAGAAATAATTTTCTAATTAAATAATAAATTGACATTGTCATTGTAATGAGAATTATAAATAAGTTTCTAATTCAAAATTTAAATTGATTGGTTCTATAATAATTAGAAGTGTGTTTATAATTAAATGAAATAACTGTGATTTAAATATGATTTGTTCATATGGCATTGAAGTTGTGATTGTGAGTAAATTATAATGATCATAGTTTTATTTCGAGTATGAGTTCATTAATTTATTTGATGATTTCTGGTTATATGAGTGGCTTATGATTCCTATAAATATGTTTTTAGGAAAATGTTGATCATGTAAAGGACCACTAGATGATTATAACACAGATGAGATGGCTTATCATCATGTTATTACCATTAATCACTTTAATGCAAAAGTTGTATTTTAGAGGTTATCTAGCTTTCATATAAGTTGAAGTAAAGTGCATGGCTTTCCTCTTGACTTTGCCATAACTAGAAAGTGAATTATTGAGCATGATTTGGGACTTAGAATGGCCTGAGATGAAATTATATAACTGGTTGGTGATAAACTTTATAAGAGAAGTTTGACGAAAAGAATTGACTTGGACTTTATATCTGACTGGCATCACTCAAAATAATGAGAACAATAGCATATCAAGCTTCTAAGACTCTTATCATATGAATTCATTGACTTTATTCCATGTAGAGTTTAACTAAGTTTTTGTGATGACCCATATAAAATATGTTCTTTAATGTATGCCAAGTTTGATACTATTTTGTTTTATCAAAATATATGTTATATGAATGTTTATGTTTTGAAAAACTTCTTGAGTATGATAAATAGTTTTCAGTTGTCATATGAATGATGGTTGAGAGCATACATATTGTTTCAATTTCATAGACGATTTGAATATGATTATTCCATATATGTGTGTATGACATCACAATAATGTGTAAGTATACTATTGCTTTTGTAAAAACTTTGTGTTTCTAATATAACTATTGTATCAAAGAATATATTGCTAAACTTAATATGGATGAACAACTAAATGGTGACAATTATAAGATTTGGAACATGAAAATCAAACATATACTAGAAGAGCAAGAGGCTCTCAAACCATTAAACATAACCAAAGATGTTTCTAAGGAAGGCAATACGACCCAATATAAAAGACGTGAGTTTCGCAAATATGACACTACTAAGGACATGCGGTCCTCTTTAGCTAGACATTTTGGAGGCACCATAATGACCAAGTAAGGTCACTCACTATTAAGTTTGACACTTATAAGAAAAAACAAATCACACAATGCAAAAGCATTTGAGGCATATGTCAAACGTGATAAGTAAGTTACATGATTTTGATCACAAAATTATCAAATGAGTAGCAAGTACAAGCTGTGATCCAGCCATTACCTCATAGCGGGTGGTATATAAAGATGCATTTAACTCACAAGGAGAGTATCAAGACGATGAAAGATGTTATAAGGCATACAATATTAAAAGAAGAACATTTAGAAGCCTCAAAGATATCTTTTGAGGTTTATGCAATTGGCTCTAGCTTACATGGAGTGGTGAAAAAGAAGTGTAAACATCATGGTGGGTGTAAGTGGATAAAGAATAAAAGACACTACAACTCTACTCAGGACTCCAAAAAGACCAAATGGAAAAGGTAAGTGATTAACTCGGATTAGGTTAACATTTAAATTTACTGCAAGTGCACGATATAGTTATAGATAGCATAAGCAAGTACGGGTCGATCCTACAAAGATAGTAAGTACTAGTAATTACCCTTTTCTATTATCTAACCTATGAATAAGATTTTTTGTTTTAATTAAAAATTAAAGTAAATAAACAGACTAAAAATTAAAACATTATGAATGTAAGATAGAGGAAAGTACTTAGAAAAATTAATATCAAATAATAGTTTCTAGGTAATGAATCCCCCTAAGAATCATTAAATATTAACCCTTTATCATGCAATTATATTATTGATTATTGGAAAGTGAAAATTCCTATCTTATGTTAATATATTTCTCAAGAACATTAACAACTAATCCATCATTTGATTATCATAATCTTTTTACTTAAAACCCTTAGGGGTTGTTTGGTTCCACTTTTGTTTTTCTGTTGTTGTTTTTAGTTTCTGTTTTTTTTCTAAAAAAAGCGAAAACCTGTTTGGTTGAAATTTGCAATATAAAAACTGAAAACAAGAACCTGTTTGGTTAAGATTTTTAATAAAAAACTGAAAAATATATTTGGTTATTATTATTATTATTATTATTATTATTATTATTAATTTTTAATAAGTTATTCTTATTATTATTAATTTTTAATAA
>JANZLC010000201.1:29846400-29858782 GCA_026413385.1 Erythroxylum gracilipes | reverse complement strand
GGGAGGAGAACGAAGCACGCCTTATAAGGGTGTGGATACCTCTCCCTTACAGACGCATTTTCCATGGCCTAATGGACCAGATCCCATTGGAACTCCGAGGTTATACGTGCTTGGGTGAGAGTAGTTCTAGGATGGGTGACCTCTTGGGAAGGCCTCGGAAAAAGCAAAACTGTGAGGGCTTGGCTGGGCCAAGGCTTAAAGCGGACAATATCTATAAGCGAGTGATCTAGGTTGTTACAGGTGGTATCAGAGCCGGTACCCGAACCGTTGTGCCAGCTAGACTCTATCCCAAAGAGGGCTGGGCCTTAAGAGGGGTGGAGAGTGTGAGATCCTACATCATTCGGGGAGGAGAACGAAGCACGCCTCATAAGGGTGTGGATACCTCTCCCTTATAGATGCGTTTTCCATAGCCTAATAGACCAGATCCTATTGAAACTCTGAGGTTAAACGTGCTTGGGTGAGAGTAGTTCTAGGAAGGCCTCGGGAAAAGAAAAACTGTGAGGGCTTAGCTGGGCCAAGGCCCAAAGCGGACAATATCTGTAAGCGGGTAATCTGGGTTGTTACATGTTACATGATCTGGGTTAGCACCATTTTCAGTTCAAACATTGTAAGGCATTGAAGACTTTTAGACCTAAAGGGGTCATTGGTCATTATGGCAAAAGGAGATTGAAAATCCTACTTAACATATGTAATACTGATAAATTCATTTATACTTCCTTAGCTCATAAGCTTGGATGCAAGGTAGTTAAAAAGGAGTCAATGAGGGTCAGATTGGCAAATGGTGCTAAGAAGACCTGTGACACAATAGTGGAAGGATTTCTGTGGAAGATGTAGGGAATAACCTTCATTGTTGATTTCTTCTAAATGCCTTTAGGGGCGTGACCTTGTGTTTGGTGTGCAATGTTTAACTCCTATAACATAGTCTCTTTTGACTATAATGAATGTTCTACAGATTTTCCATGAATGGCAGGATAGAGGCACTGAGGGGATCTCCAATGCAGAAGGTAAGAACCAATGGAGAGTAAAAATTAGAGAAGACCTTACAACAAGGGGACATTTCATTATTGCAGTTATTTATAGTGCATAAGGCTCAATCTCTACTAGAGCCTCATATTCAACCCTTATTAGCTTTCACAAAGGAACCATCTGATATGTAGGAGTTATTGTAATAACATTCAAAGGTCTTTAAAGATTCTACAATTCTAACACTATTTAGGCCAGTTTATGATCATAGAATTACCTTAAAGGAAGATACAAATCCTATCAACTTAAGACATTATAAATATCCTCTTATACAAAAAGATGTTATTGAGCAGTTAACTAAAGAGTTGTTTGAACAAGGGGTGATTAGACCCAAAAACAGTGCTTTTGCTTCCCCAGTGTTTTTCATTACAAAGAAAGATTGAGGATGTAGGATGTGTGCAGACTATAGAGAACTTACAAGGCTATAATTCTAGATAGGTTTCCAATACCCCTTGTAGAACAAATTTTGGATAAGTTGCATGGCACTTGATATTTTCCAAAAATAGACCTTAAATATGAATATTACCATACTAGGTCGAGCCAGCTAACGTCCACAAAATAACTTTAAAACACACTAAAGTCATTATGAATTCCTACTTATGCCATTTGGCTTGAATAATGCACCTTATCCATTTTAAGGTTAATGAACCATATATTTCAACCTTACTTGAGGAAATTTTTTCTAGTTTTTATTGATGACATAACTGTATATTACCTTACCTAGAAAGCTTACTTGACGTATTTGGATGTTGTGTTGAACACCAAGAAGCATAATTCTTTGGTAGATAAAATTAACAAGTATGCTTTTGGTGTACCTAAGATTGAAGAACTAGGGCACATCATTTCATAGAAAGGGGTCAAGCTATTCAACATTGGCTAGTTCCAAAATCAACAAAGTAATTAAGGAGATTTTTAGGCTTTACTGGTTATTACAGAAGGTTCATTCAGAACTATGGCAAGATTGCTAAGCCTCTTACTCAGCTTTTGAAGAAGGATTTTTTTTAATGGAATGCAATTACTAAACAAGCTTTCTAAAGGCTTAAATTAGTAATGACTTAACCACCTATTTTAGCTTTACCTAACTGTAATGGGACTTTTGTGATTAAAACATATGCCTCAAGTCCAGGTATTGGAGCTATGTTAATGCTAAAGGCCACCCTATAACTTTTATTAGAAAAGTTCTTTCTCTTAGACATCTCTCTCTCAATATATGAATGGGAACTGTTGGCCATCATATTTGCAGTATAGAAATGGCCATAATATTTGATAGACATAAACTTTATCATAAAAATATATCAGCAAAGTCTACAATACTTGCTTGATAATAAGGTGGCAACCCCATTCCAACAATAAATGCTTTCTAAGCTGATGAGGCTTAACTATGAAATTATCTATAAAAAGAGAGTAGATAATAAGGTGGCTGATGCTCTATCTAAAGTCACCAGTGCAGAACTATACCAAATGACTATTTCAGCCATGCATTTTAATCCTTATGACCACATTAGAGAATCTTTGAAAAATGACCCCACTCTGCAATAGATCCTTATTGACATATTAAGGGATCCATTAACTCATCCTCAATACTTTTGGCAACAGTAAGAACTTAAAAAGCAAGAACGGACTAATGATGGGGAAGGCTTGAGATCTAAGGACAAAGATTTTACAGTGGATGCATGATTCACACCAGGGTAGTCATTCATGATTATTACTACACTAAAGGCTATTTTACTAGTCAAAGATGAAGTAGGATGTGGCTCAATTCATCAGGAATTGTCTTGTATGCCAAAAATGATAGGAAGTTAATGTAGCTTACCTAGGATTATTGTAACTATTTCCTGTTCCTGAATCAATTTAGGAGGATATAACTATGGATTTCAACGAAGGTCTCCTAAAATCACATGGTAAAGAAGTCATTTTAGTAGTAATTGACAAACTTAGCAAATATGCTCATTTTATTGTCATAAAACACCCTTATATAGCCGTTGAGGTTGCTCAATTATTCCTATCCAATGTTTACAAATTGCATGGATTCCTAAAATCCATTGTCTTAGATAAGGATAAAGTCTTTATCAACACCTTTTAGCAAGAATTGATGGTTATTCAAGAAATATATGAAAATTTGTCTAGTGTATACCACCCTTAATCCGACTGACAATATGAGATAATCAACAAATGCCTAGAGGGTAACCTAACGTGTATGTGTTCTGTTAGGCCTACTGAATACGCTACATGGCTTCTTTTAGTTGAATTTTGGTACAATACTAATTTTTAATTTGCTATACAGAAGACTGCTTATGAGGGGGTATATGGACAATCCCCACCTATACGTTTTACTTACCTTCCTAGGGAAAGTAAGATGGAATTTGTGGATAGGAGCTTGGTAGCTAAACAAGACACTATACAAATGTTAAAACATAACCTGTATAAGGCATTGAATAAGATGAAGCAACTAATTGACTTGCACAGATTTGAAAGGAAATATCATATATCTCAAACTTAACCATACAAATAAATTTATGTTGAATACAGACCATCCAATAAGTTAGTAGCTAAATAAACAGGATTTTTTCCTATAATTGTAAGGGTTAGGAAGGCAACATACACTTTACAATTGCCTCCTGGAGCTACTATATACCCTACGTTTCATGTCTCATTACTCAAGAAGCATCTTAGTCTCCACCTATAATTGACTACCTAAGCTCCTTTGTGCCTGATTAACAAGTCAAAGAACCTTAAGCTTTAATTGACTAGATAATTGTTAATATGGACCAATCAAGCGGTTATTGAATTACTTGTCAATTGGAATAATTCTCCTACAAAAGATGCTACTTAGGAATGTGTTGAAGTTAGAAAGAGGACATCAGATCCTTTGTCGTAATTATCCTGTTCCAATGATGTTTAAAGGAAGACTATCCTCATTTTGATCCTTGAGACAAGGATCTTTTCCAAGAGGAGATACTAATGCAAGCATGAACTTGGTAAATACCAAAAAACTACAAAGAACTGAAGAATAATTTAACGAAGAAAATCTTGGACCGGGCAATGTGAGAATTTCACCAAGAAATAGTACTTTACCAACCACATCAGCATTAAAGTTTGCTGAGAAAAAATTTTTCTTTAGATTTTTTAAAAAATTTTGACGTCACGGTTAGTCCGCAAATCAAAGAAATTGTTAAAAAGGCAGATGTAATGTGAAAGTTTTATAAATTGTAATCTGGCTGCTGTGAGAGGAGAGGATCTATGAATGAAAATTGCGTCCACTCGACTGATTCTCTCTCGTTCCTTAAATTCTTCTCTTTTCCATGAATAGTTCTTTCTCATTCAGTTCCTCGAGTTGTCGACAGGCTGATCCCCGACATAAGTCTCAGCATCAGCCTTGGGTTTTCCACTGTTCAATCGTATCATATTAATTAATGTTAAATACCACCATTAACTCTGATTTTTGGGCTCTATCTGCAGATTAATTATCCTTCAAATTCACCCGCTCTGGTCGTCTGGTTATCTAAAAGATGCCTTCGTCAGAAAACTTTGTCAACATTCTCCACGTGGCAGTGATTGGAGCCGGCGCTTCTGGTCTCTTGACGGCCCGTGAGCTCAGACGAGAGGGCCACAAAGTTGTGGTCTTTGAGAAAGGTGACGAAGTTGGTGGCACCTGGGTGTACACAACGCAAGTCGAAACAGACCTGTTAGGCCTCGACCAAAACAGAGACACTGTCCACTCAAGCGTTTACGAGTCTCTCCGAACCAACTTGCCGAGAGAGGCCATGAGTTTCAGGGACTTCCCATTTGTTCCTTTGAGAGACCCCAAAAGGCATCCGGGTCACAGGGAAGTGTTGATGTACTTGCAAGAATTTGCCAGGGAGTTCGATATTGAAGCGTTGGTGAGGTTTGGGACTGAGGTTGTTAGTGTTGAACAGGTAGTTGATGGTGGGAAATTATGGAAGGTGAAGTCGAAAAGGAAGGGACTTGACGGTGACGGTGGCTGTATTGAAGATGACGTGACTTTTGATGCAGTTGTTATCTGCTGTGGGAATTTCTCAGAGCCGCGTATTGCTCAATTTGCAGGTACTCAATCAATGTTTTAATGTTTTATCTTCAACTTTCTTTTGATGTTTCTTAACTGTTCTACTGTCGTTTGTGAGCACGATTGAGGTTTATGGAATGGATGATCTGGGAAAAGAGACTAATGCTTGTCGCTGGAATGGACTCGGGGGTTTATATTGTTCAGTTTTGAAGATTTTGATATTTTAGTCATGAGATTTAGAAAGGTGTTTTAACATGTCCTTACTCGTTATTGCTCGAGTTTTCAGGTTTTAATTCTTGGCCTGGGAAGCAAATGCATAGCCACAATTATCGCACCCCTGAGGCCTTCAAGGATCAAGTATGTCTGAGATTCTTGCCTCTCCTAATCTCATCTCACCTATATTGTCTTCTGTCGTCCATCAGTTTAATATTTTAGCTATCAGAGTTAAAGGTGTGACAATGGAGTCAATCTTCTTGTAAGCTCCTATTAAGTTAATGAGATTGATTATTATCCATCCGGCAACTAATAGCTTGGGAGGTACGCTTTAATTTTAAAATTCAAACATCCAACAATTTCAGAGTTAAACTTCGAAAGGGGATTCTTGCACTTTATGGATAGTTATATCTCTATCTGCGAGTTCTTGTATGTGTTCATCAAAATGCTTATCATTATATTGCAGTTGTATTGACGCTCTGTTCCCTCACTAACCCTTCGGCAGGTCATAGTTTTGATAGGCTTGTCATCAAGTGCCAAAGATTTATCCGTTGAGATTTCTGAAGTTGCCAAAGAAGTCCACATTGCAGCAAGGTCAGTTTCAGATGATACATGTGAGAAAATGCCTGGGAGGGACAACATATGGATCAATTCTATGGTAAAGTACTGAGAAACATACTGAATTGATTGAACTAGAGCTGGAGTGGAGATGACTGAATCTAAAAGACTGATGTTTTTGTGCACTCTTGCAGATAGAAAGTGCTCATGAAGATGGTAAAGTGGTATTCCGAAATGGGGCGGCTATCTTTGTGGATACAATCATACACTGCACAGGGTAATTTTCACTCATCTCTCTTTGATTTGGGTGAGGAATAAGCTGACAAGTGCCAACTAAGTGACTGAACATAAAAACTTGATTACTTGTTCTCAAGGTACAAATATCACTATCCTTTCCTAAAAACCAATGGCATTGTTACTGTGGATGACAACCGTGTTGGACCACTATACAAACATGTTTTTCCGCCACGCTTAGCCCCTTGGCTTTCCTTTGTTGGGATACCAGTGAAGGTTGAAATACAAAATGTTGAATGCTCTTTTAGGATTGCCTATGAGTTCTATTGCTGAAAACTATCCTTTGCTGTAATTGGTGATAGGCAAATTCATTCCCGGCATTTGAACTTCAAAGCAAGTGGGTTGCTGCTGTTTTGTCAAATCGAGTTGTGCTTCCATCCCAAGAGGATATGATGGAAGATGTGAACACTTTCTATTCTATGCTTGAAGCTTCTGGTGTACCAAAATGTTACACTCACAGCGCCAATTCTAAGGTGAATATCATTTGAGCAGTGAAATTTTGTATCTCTCCCTTTTCTTTCTTGTAAATCTACAACGTCTTTGTTGCTGAAATTTCATTGGACTTGAAGTGGGCTAGTTAGAAGGCCTTAGGATTAATTGGTGTCTTTTCCTTTCAATCTCTCAACAACGAGAAGCATTTATGTTGCGTAGTTCTATACTTTTAAGTTTACGTGACATTTGACTTTCAGTAACCCCACCAATTTTTGAGCTGTCAGTTGATTTTAATTACTCTTCCATTTATACAACCAAATAACCAACAAAGAAAGATGATCAAATAGCTTGACTGGGTTTCCAATACATGTCCGTCCAATGTAAGAACCTCTAAAAGCACAGTGGAGTTCATTGTAGATAAGCTAAACCTTGTGGTTAGCTTCTTTGCCATTGTTTAAAATTTTCCATAAACACAGTTTAAACATCGAAGTAAAACATTCTCATTGATGCTCTATAGATTCATTTTCCTGATGTTTTCTTTCTGGCTGTTAATTTTGCAGCCTGACTACTGCAATTGGTTAGCTGCTCAATGCCGTTGTCCAGGTTTCGAAGAATGGAGAGTTAAAATATACCAAGAAGCCTTAAAGAATGGAAGTATCAGGCCTTGCAGTTACCGTGATGAATGGGAAGATGAGCACTTGATCTTGCAAGCCCGCGAGGATTTCAGCAAATACACCTCGTTCAAGAGTTGGCAATACTAGTTGGCTGTCCCCCTGAATCAGGTCAAACAAATAGTTATCGAATGGAAAACTTGGGAGGCATTACTTCAATTGTTTATTGGTCAATAACGTTCTATATAAAAAAATATTGTTCATGAGATAAAACTGCTGAGATAGATGGACATAAGCCTGTAAGTGAGCAGGATAAAGTTAGGCTCATTGTTAGATTGTATATTCAATCTTGATCCAAAGAAGTAAGATTTGGGTTTGTTCATGATTCCGAAAATCAGTCAATAAGAATTGAATTTTAAATTTACAAGATTTAATTATATGTTTATTACTTGGTCGTTATTATTAATATTTTAATAAAATAAAAAATTATTTAATAATAGCAATTATTAATAACGACCAAGTAATAAACATAACATTAAATATTTTTCTATAATCTTTTTGTGGTGTGAGTTAATTTAATCTCCTAACTTTGAAAGTATGTTGATGGAATTTGTTTAAAATCATAATTTCCTAACATTAAGAATATGGTGACAAACAATTATTCATTTACATCATCGACTAGTTAAAATCCAAACAAAAATTTATAATCAATTTCAATACTCACAATCTACACTTCTTTATCCATAATCACTTTAACTTTTGAGTGGACTTTTTTATTATAAAAGTGATTAATTACAACTGAATCATATACAGGAAAATTGGTATCTTTTGGAAGATAGGTTACAACTAATAAGAAGTCTCTTAAAAAAGATGAATCCCATACAAATTTTAATGTCATCCCAATTATAATATTAATTTTTGTTATTTTGATTTGTAAGAATTGATGTCGAAAATATAATTATCTATTTTATTAAAAATTGATGGTTGATAAAAATAATAAATTGTTATTATATTGTGACACAATATACTTTACTTTCAAATTTTAGAATTGTTTGGTTTTTACTTCAAGCGTTGACTGCTCTACCTTCTATTTTAACAGATGTACCGGATCGTGTGTTTTGGAAGCTTACACCTACGGGTTTGTTCTCCCTGGCAACTGCATATGATTTTGTTCGGTTTCGTGCTCCCATTTCTTCAGTGGCACAATTTCTTTGGTCTAAATTGCTGCCTAGGAAAATCTCTATATTTGTTTGGAAATTTTGGAACTCACTTTTGCCTCTTCCTGCTTTCTTGATTGGTATTGGTTTTGTCTTGAATCCTACTATCTGTTGCTTCTACCGTGCAGATTCTGAGAATTGTGATCACTCCTTCTATTCTTGTCCTATCGTGTTGGAAATTTGGGATTATTTTGCCTCATTGCTGGAAATAATTGTCCCACGGTTTCATGGTTTGTGGTCGATGTTTTTGTATTGGTGCCGACTGGGTAATTCTTCGTCTCTTCGTCAGACGATCATCTCACTAATGCCTTCAATTATACTGTGGCAGGTTTGGAAATCCAGGAATAATTTTGTTTTCGACAACATACGACCCACTAAACTGCTTATTATCCATGCAGTGCATCGGCAACTTACCGGGATTTTGTTGGCTCACCGCTCGATACCGAGGGACCACCAAGATCGTCGTTTTGTTGAACATATCTTCAACTGTGCAATACAGCAACCGCGGAAGCAACGGATTCACACGGTCAGTTGGTGACCCCCTGATTCTGATGTTATGGTCTTGAATACGGACGGTTCATCGCTTGGCAACCCAGGGAAGTCGGGTTGGGGTTTTATTGTCAGATCTTCGACAAGTTTTTTCTTCTACGCTGAGGCCTTTTCTGTGGGCATATCGAACATCATGAAGATGGAATTGGAGGCTATTATTAACGGTTTGAGATTTTGCAATGCTCGTGGTTTCACTGGTACGCAAATTCAAACAGATAACTCGGCTATTGCGGCTTTCTTACATACGAATGGAGGCTGGCCATGGCAATTTTACACTGAATTTCAAATTATTAAGGATTTGATGACTGCTTCTTCTTCTTCGATTTTACATGTTTACCGCGAGGTGAATACTGTTGCTGATTTTTTGTCTAGGCTTGGCTCATCTGGGGTTTCGACTCAATTTCGCCAGGAGGATGATTTGCCATTGGTTCTTCGTGGAACTTTAATCTTGGAACGACGTGCTACTCCCTACCTCCGTCTTCACTGATTTTTTTTCTTTTTCCTTCTTATTTTGATTATTTGTACTTGGCCTAAATCTGTATATATATATATATATATATTAATAATTAATAATTTTCATCAAAATGTTAAATAATCTAATAGAGGGTGTCCAATATGGCGACGCATCCCTTTTTTCTCCATATCGGATGTTGACATGCCTACAAATTAGACATATTCATATAATGAGATTTAATTTAATCAAAGTCCAACCTAAAAAAAATTAGAATTCTTAAGCCTATATCTGATCTGATCCATGAAATGGGCTAATTTCAAATATAAATTCAACACCTGCAAAGGATTGCACTCATCGAAACAAACCAAGATGTGGAGGAATTCTCATATTCTATCAAGTGCAATTGGTCTTAGAGGGTCTAGTGGATGATTAGCATAGAGAAGAATTGTGCTTGCTTCAAAGACATTTGTAATGGTTCCATTTTCTTATTGTTTATGGTTCCTTAATCCTTAGATTGCTTTAAATGGACTAGGCCACTAGCCAGGTTTTAGCCAACTTTGTATGACCTTTTGTTTAAACTCTTCTAAAGCTTAGTCCACACATTTTTTTGAATGCAATTTTTCTTAATTTCCAAAAAAACAATTGATTTGTTATAAAACTTTCAAAATTTGAACCCAACCCTTAAGTCTATATCTTATAAATTTTTTAATAATTATATAAAATATAACCATGAAAGATTAATATTACTTTATATATTAGCATATAACATCACATTAAATTTGAATAAAATATTTAACTGTTTTTCAAATAAAAATCATAAAGTTATTGTAAAATAAAAATATAATATCTTTAAAAATCTATAACAAAAATCAAATCAAGTAAATAAATATAAATTGTACAATTAATATAAGATTTAATAATAAAAAAATTTATTTGAATATTAACTAAGGTAAAGTTTCTTAATATCATCATCGCTTGAAGAAAAATCATCATCTTTTACTGTGATACACAATAAAATAAAATAAATAATTAAAAATATAATTACTTACATAAATAGCTCTGTGTTTTTATTCTTGTTCTTGATAAGTATGTGAATAAAAAATTGCACCTGTTGCAACGACTCTTATTGTAACAGTAAACATCAGTTTGACTTAGGGCGGTGGTGATTTAGTGGACGTGGGTGGAAAAGTTGCTTTGTTACCTACTTCACCTTCATTGAGTGTAGAGTTATTTCAAATCTTTCTATCCCAACCACTAGGTCTTCAAAGACTTCAGTTTTATGATTCTTTTAATACTCTATCTTAATTCCTATACTAGGGGCACCGAGAGGAGGTAATTTTATAGTTTAGTTATTCGCTTACATTTGCAGGTTAATTTCTCAGTCTTTTCCAGGTCACAGCATCCGCGGTTCTCATAAGATAAACCTTGTCTTGCCATGCCTACCCTTGGAGGTGTAACACAATTACTTCTTGGCGGAAGCTTTCTCCTTGGCCATCCCGAGGCCAAGGTTGTTCTTTTCACTTCAGTTTCTCTTTGGCTTGCTTCTTCTGGGATTGGAATTTCTTAGTTAGGCTTTCCACTTGGATTATAGATGCTTGGGTATTATTTGGTTGCGTTTCTTTGTGTTCTGATGTTGAATGGGTGTAGGACTGCTTCTTCCATAGCTATAGAGTCCCTAAGTTCTATCTTAGACTACCCTGAGGCTAGTTGCTAATTTTTAGCTAGTTGTGCCTTCTGTGGCACTTGTCTGTGAACTCTTTGTACATATTTTGTTTCATTAATTTATTTTTCTGATTTACCAAAAAAAATCCTCTACTAGGGGATTTCACTTGGAAAAGAAAATGTTTCATACTAATGGATTCAGGTCCATAACCATGGAGCCCAACACTTGGAACATACTATAGCCCCAAGTGGCCCACATAACTAGAAGCAACCTTTGTTTGATATGACAATTATAAGTTGCCTTAAATTTAGGATATTTATAAATATAAATCTGGACTTGGTTTTGATAGATTTTCTTTATAACCTAAACTCATCCCATAGATTTTTTAGTTTGAATTTTTAATCTCGAACTCAATCCATAGATTAATTCTTAAAACTCAAATCCTTTAAATTCTGACCTTAACCCATCGGACCATATGAGTTTGGACAATTTGTACAAGTCTATTACTTGTACAAATGACGCATTATATGGGAGACAAATTCACACCACATCCATGTTTCTTCAGAAATGGAAAAAAAAATTCTCATGTCCCTTTTGTTTTAGGTCGTTAATCCCTCTAACTTTCTGATGAGCTCACATTAGATAAAAGTCTCAATTGATGTTCAATCTTTAGGAAAATTTTTTGTCTA
This sequence comes from Erythroxylum gracilipes, assembly GCA_026413385.1. NCBI lineage: Eukaryota > Viridiplantae > Streptophyta > Magnoliopsida > Malpighiales > Erythroxylaceae > Erythroxylum > Erythroxylum gracilipes. Next base: position 29,847,055 of record JANZLC010000201.1, on the reverse strand, counting down.
CCAAATTTGATAAGTGTAACTATCAAATTGGTTGTTGAAGGTGAAGTATTAAAATTTCATGATATGTTAGCTTCAAATTATGATTTATTGTGTTTCATTTTGACCTTTTAGCTCCAAATCATAATTCTTTGTTTTTCTTTTTAACCTTGTTTGTTAGTTTAAGTAGATCATGTTTGTCAAGAGCTCATCTGAGCTCATTTTGACCTTTTAGACCATGTTTGATTTCTTATGTTTCACATTGATAATATGGGCCATTGTGAGTAAGGTATAGGTAGTATATAGGTCAATACTATTTTAGGTAGTTGACAATGAGTATAATATCTAAATATTTGTTGGTATTATATCATTGGGAATGGTGTAGTTTTCCTTAACATGTTTGGTAAGATATTATAAATTAATTATAGCTTTGTATTGGTTGGCAATAAAAGACTTGTTAGAGTAGAATATACAGTAGAACATCTTTAAATTGATACTCGGTAAATTAATAAACTCTCCGAGATAATATTTTTCTCTGGTCCTGACTTGGGCCAGTTGAAAATTTAACAAATTTCGATAAGATAATAAGATAATATATTTTTAAAATACCCCTATGTAAATATAGGGTCCCATTAATATCATAAATTAATAATTATATAAACTTACACAAATATAACTA
>JANZLC010000201.1:29827749-29839175 GCA_026413385.1 Erythroxylum gracilipes | reverse complement strand
ATAATAAGACATGCATAATTAAAACAAACCCAAAATAACAATCCTATGATTAATGGGCTAGATCTAAAACTGTTAAAAGCTACATTTAATCTAACCCAAAATTTAAGTAGGCTAGATCTGCCCAAGTCCAACTAAATAGACCAAACCCAACTCAAAGAGCAAGCCCATCTGACTTTAAAAGTTAAGCAGCCCAAGCCCATCTGAATTAAAATTTAAATCACAGCCCAAGCCCATCTGAATTAAAATTAAATCACAGCCCAAGCCCATCTGAATTAAACTTTAAATAAAAGCCCAAGCCCATCTAAATTAAAATTTAATTAAAAAAATGGCTTGAGGGGTCGTCTTCAACCTCCAGCCGGGTCGGGCGTGACCCGGCTGGAGCAGACGAAGCCCCGACGCTCCAGGCCGGCGGAGGACGCCGGAGCTCGCACGGCTACCGGCGTTGGGACGACGCCGACGACGCGGACCGCATGCGACGTCCAAAACCCGACCATGCAACCCTCCATGAAGGACACGTCTGAAGCTCTATGTTCGGTCTTCGTCCCCTCCTCCTCCTTATGGTCCAGAAAACGCCCCGAGCACCATGGAGGACGTGAAACGCGAGTCTAACGTCTTAAGAGGTCCAAAAATTGCGAAAAAATTTAACACCCTCAACATATGTATGTTCGGCAGAAAACGCAACAAGAATAGAGGAAAACAGAGCAAAAAAACTTCGGTGGTTTTCATCAGTTCTATGGCAAGACAGAGGCAAGACAATTGCTCTGATACCAAATGTAAACTTGAACATGCATTTCATACAGATCATTCACGTATAAAACACATATATATAATTAACACATATAATCGTATATATATGTTGAGCAAAGCAGTAGCGGAAGCTGTAAATAAAAACCAATACCTCCAGCTATTGTCGTGATCCACCGAGGAGCTGTTTGGAGCGTTTCTGTCCTCTTCCGTAAGCAACAACGATGGTGTCAATAATACTTAAGGAGGACAGGACCGAAAGGTTGTTTTTAACAGCCTAAAACCACTCAATACTCTCTGGCCATCACAGAGAGTGGTGTTGGGTAGATGGGCAACACAAACTAGTGATAGGGTTCAACCATTATAAATGGACCATAATACAAATAAACTTACATGAAAAAGATATTAATTATTCATAATTTAATTTTCGGAATATTGGCAATCCTAAAAATCCACGTGACGACTTTAATATTGCAATATTTACAATCGTCAAACCTACATTGCGACGACGACCGCCGGAATTTAAATTTCTGTTGTAGGAAAAAACAATGAATTCTTGGAAATTGGCGTGTTAAGGCATTGCATGACTGCGTTCGCTAAAGAGAGAGAGAGAGATTTGTAGTAGAGAGGGAAACTCAGGAAGTCATAGGATTTTCCTCGAACTATTTGTGGGCTGTCATAATCGCCCTGTTTTATATCACATACATGAACACTGTAAAGTTCACCCAAAGGTCAGACCTTTGCAATATTTGCTCGTGTGTTTTGAGCACCTCTCTTTAACGTTCATAGTCTCCCAAATAAGAACTAATAGGTCAAAAGATCCCTGCTTTTTGGATCTTTAAAGCACGATCAGAGTGTTTCTTAGATGGCAAATGCATCTGGGTTTTTTAATCCTTCATTTCCAAACTTAAAGAGTAGGATTAATCCTTCAATAGAGGCTTCTGGATCTGGTTTTTACTTCACTGATAGAATCTCCAAGACGGTATCGTGCTCCAGCAACGTTGAAGGCGCGGAGAAGCTATCCCCCTCCCAGTCTCGAGCACCTTGGTGAGTGCTTTGGCGATTTAATCATTTCTTTTTTAATGCTTAATTGGTTTTTGATTCTATTGGGGTTTTGCTTCGGACTGTGGGATCTCTGCTTCACTAGTCTGCTTGCATACGGAATGAACGGGAGATTTGTGTGAAAGTCAACTGTCTTGACGTGGCACTTGCAGTTGAAAATACCGAAAGGCGTTCATTTGGACTGAAAAAGAGAGAACATTTGACTCTAGCTGTAAAAAGCGAAGAAGTATCTGCTACACGGATTAAGGGCTACTCGTCATAGTGCGGTTAACTATTATTTCATCAAGTTATAGTCGATTAAAAAGTGGAATTTAATATTCTTTTGGCATGACATCGCTTCAAGGATAACTTTCCGGTGGTTGAGCGTTTGGTTTAATCTGGCCATAGAAAGCTAAGATAAGAACTAACTGTGTACTAAACTTATGTATTGATTACAGCCGAGTGATGGAGCTAAAGATCATGGACTAAAAATTCAGCGTGATCTTTCAGGTAGACATATGTGTTTTTTCAGGTGACAAACTGGCTGAAATTCATTCTATGTACAAGGATAAACAATAAGTTAGTTTGGAGGGACTACAGAAATTAATTTAGTCTCAAAGGCCAAGTTTCATGCAGTAATAGAATTTGCGAGTGAACAAAGATTAGTAGCATTGGTGCAGCAATTTGATGTTTTTCTGCCAACTGATTTCCCTGAATGTTAATCGGGATCCTGTTTTGTTAGCAATGAAGGAAGGGATATTGATCTTGGTGAATAAAATGGATTGAAATAGCTGAATGGCATTCTCAGCTACAAAAAGTTGTGCAAGGACAGGTTAGAGTAGTCGAGTCAACTTCCATTGTAATGCATCAAGTTATTACTCCAGTTGACAATTGTGTCTCTGTCCTGATTACCAATTCGTAGACAAAGCAGTTAGTCTTTAGCTAAAATAGTGATAATGAAAGACAGAATTTCCAACTCAGGTTCTATATATGTTTGAGAAATGGTTGAGATTTATCTTTTGAAATACTGATTCTTATATTATTGCACATAGTTCTTCTTTTTCACTTAATTAAAAGTTGCTAGCTACAGATATGGTAAAGGAAACAATTTATACATATTTCTTGTGACCTTACTATTTCAACAGGCTTGTCAGTAAAGGCTGCAAGTTAGTTGGTTGTGGCTCAGCAGTGCCCACTCTTCAAGTTTCAAATGATGATCTTGCAAAAATTGTTGATACTTCTGATGAATGGATATCTTCTCGGACTGGGATCCGAAATCGAAGAGTTCTTACAGGTCCTTTACTTTCTTTTGGGTGCATCTTGGTTTTATATGGTAGAAATCTGAAAAATCCGGATGTGTACCTTTTGCTTGTGGCTTACTCTGTCAAGTAGTGGTTGCAAGCTCGGTTTGAGCTTGTTAATGGACTTACTTAAAGATGACTTGAAGCCAAGTAACTTGATAGTTTCCCTGTTAAAACTGTGATACTATTTGTCATCATTTCATTTGATGTTATCTCCTGAATAGTCCTGGGAATCCTTCCATCCAATGCTTTCTATTGTAATTATTCAAAGAGCAATCTAACTAATGATTGCTGGATTTCAATCATCAATATAGATTTGGGGTTTTCATCATCTACAACTGTACAAGCTGTAGTGCTTTAGTGACTAATTTCTTCTCTGTGGAGAGAGAATTACATTTCTTTTGAGGTTTAAGAGATGTTTATATTCTAGCAGTTAGTAACTTGATTCCTGTCTTGACATTTCAGGAAAAGAAAGCTTAGTATCTCTAGCAACAGAAGCAGCAAGAAAAGCTCTCCAGATGGCAGAAATTGAACCCGATGATGTCGACATGGTATTATTCTGCTCATCTACACCAGAGGATATGTTTGGTAGTGCTCCTCAGGTATAAAGTGCATGGCTTGTAGTTCATATGCTTTCTACATTGCTAGTTGCACAACAAGAAATTAAATTTATGTACATGCTTGAATCAAGCAGTTGTGATTAATGTGATAATCTGGTTGCTGTTTGAATCCATAATTGTTTACTCTTTTCTGCCTGTACAATCTTTCATCTACTTGTAGATAAGATCATGTCTTTCCTTAATTTAGTTTGTACTACAATTTACAAAAGTTCTTGATTGCAACTTGATGTTGTTAGATCTAATTCCAGCATGTGTATTAACTAAATCCGCGCTACAATCTGTGCTTCCTGCCACATTCCTGGAACTCATGTTGCAGGTGAAATTTTCATAAGAATATGGATTTAGGGAAGCCCTTCACATTTTACAATATGTTTGTAAAGTTTCTTGAGGGATTAAGGTTGATAAATTTCTTTGAATTGATTAAAGTTCTTTCTTGAATTTGTGATTCATTTACCAGATTAACACGTATACATTTGGGGAGTTATTGTCTTGTTGAATTTGATTTCTCTTAATTCTTAAGTAAAATCTAAAATTGAGTACCATAGTGAACTGTTGACAACTGAAGTTCAAGCACAAACTGAACCAAATTGGTTCTTTATACTAAGTTCATTGAACACGAAGCTTTGAAAGTTGAATTTGAGTTTTACTTTAGAAGTTGGGCCTGAACTTTTTTGTTGGAGCAATGCATAAAGCTTGATACTTTGTAATATCTCATGAAAAAGGGAATTTCTTATTGATTTACTAAAGCATCATTCCCTGGAGTTAGGTTACAGGCATGAACTGAACTTTGATGGACATATGTGGAAAATTATGTTTTCCAAAGTGCATTCTTGTTTGCAGACTTCATGGGGAGCATTATGAGGAATAAGTTGCCTCCTAAATGATCCTTGTCAGTAGCATACTTGTTCTGCACCGCTTGATACACAGCTAACATTGTGCTCTATGATTTGTTTAGCAAAGTGGAAAAAAACGGAACTTCAATTGGATGATAAGTGCCAAAAAAAAAAAAAAAAGGTTTTTGGACAAAAGACTTTTGTTTGTGTCCCATTTACATCCACGTTGTGGTATTGAAGAAGTTGAAATATTAACTTTCAGAGCATTTTCTTTTGTAGTGGAAAATCAGAAATGCGTTTTAACCTTGAATCAACCTTGCAAGTGCAGATTATAATCACATTTTCCTCCCAACTTTCCATCCTCTTATTTTTCTTCATCACTCCTCATGTTGTTAATCTTCATTTATTATCATTCATTTATCCTGAGTTGGGCCTCAAAACTGGCCATCAGTTTCATAAATTTTCTGGTATTGTTTGAGCTTAAAATATGATTTGGAGTTTTAAATAGCACATAAACTCTGTCTTCAATAGTTCTTTTATAAATTTCTTTACAATGCTTTTCTTTTCTACTTAATGTTTTCATTTCAATATCAGATTGAAAAATCGCTGGGTTGCAAAAGACATCCTTTGTCTTATGATATTACAGCAGCTTGTAGCGGATTTATGTTGGGTCTAGTTTCGGCTTCTTGTCATATTAGGGGTAATAAAGCTGTTTAGTTTTGTGCAACAAGCATTAATTAGAGTTTCAGGGTTTAGAAGATATTTTAACATGCAGTGGTAGCTACAGGAGGACCATTTCGAAATATATTAGTGATTGGTGCTGATGCTCTTTCTCGATTTGTTGACTGGACGGATAGAACGACATGTATTCTCTTTGGTGATGGAGCTGGAGCTGTACTATTGCAGGTAATGGTCCTTGTTTCCCTATGATTCTTAGTTTTTACATCTGCAGAGGTGTCTCTTTGATATAGAACATGTGTGCCTGATATCATGATATTTGTGTGCTTGCTAGGATTAATATTTTGATTAAATTTGGGATGTTTGGTTTGAATAGTGCTCGGGTATGTGGTAAGAATTCTTAGTATCATCTTTCATCAAGTTGCAGATGTTCATAAAGGGTTAGTTCTTTTTATCAGTTAAGCTTAATGCTATTTGATGTCAAGACAAAGCATTGACTGGCTACTGAATGTAGGGATGTTATTAATCAAATGTTTACTCTGTGCTGCCTTATGCTTGTTATGTATATGTGTGATTGTAAATACCCAGTTAAAACTGGAACAATATCAATATTTGGAACCTTTCTCTAAAAATACAACGGTGAAATTTTACATCGAAATTGTTGTCAAGTTTTATTACGCTGAAGGCATTCAGGAATTATAACCCCATCTCTTCTCCTTGTCTAATAATCCACAAGTGACTTGATGGTGGCTTAGACTGCTCAATTGATGCGTTTTCATTTCTGTTCCAATCTTAACGACGTTGCAGGCTTGTGACAGTGAAGATGATGGTTTGTTCAGTTTTGACTTGCATACTAATGGTGATGGTCAAAGGTACCCTGCCTATATCAATTGAAAAAAGAAAAACATGTAGTCACTTCCGCTATAAATCTGATGGAGCATGCAACTTCCTTCTGTGCAGGCATTTAAATGCCGTCATGAAAGAGAATAAAGTAGATCATGCAGTGGGTTTTAAGGGTTCAGTTTTAGGCTTCCCTCCACAACGCGTGTCGTATTCCAACATTCATATGAATGGTAAAGAGGTTTTTCGTTTTGTTCTGCAAAGTGTGCCTCATTCCATAGAGTCTGCTCTTCAAAAGGCTGGTCTCAGTGGATCTAACATTGATTGGTTACTGCTTCACCAGGTTCGCATGTCAACTTAAAACACTCATCTTAAGCTCAATTGACTTTAGACCTTATGAGTTTATTATTTACAGCTATTGACTGGATGCAACTGCATTGTAATGCATGATGAAGCCTCATTTAAATTTAGAATGACTATGCAAGGCGTAGTGAATTTTGCTTTCATTATAGATGCAGAACGTGGTAGCACTGTATGTCTCTTACAGGACATAGTTTGAGATTTCCCAATTTTGAAATGATCGCTACAAGGAAAGTATACTTTGAAGGTGTATAGAACATTGATAGGTTTACATCAAGGAGTATGCTAGTCATGTTACCACTTATGATGATGAAGCTGTGGAATGGACGAATTTTCTGCAGGCAAATCAGAGGATCATCGATGCAGTTGCAACACGGCTGGAAATCCCGCCAGAAAGGATCATAGCAAACCTGTCAAATTATGGCAACACAAGTGCCGCTTCCATTCCACTGGCATTGGATGAAGCTGTTCGAAGTGGCAAGGTGAAGTCTGGCCACATCATCGCAGCTGCAGGCTTTGGAGCTGGTGTAACATGGGGTTCGGCAATTCTTAGATGGGGGTGAAATAATCATGTTTGTGTCGTGCATCTAACTGGAGTCTGGAGATAATGTGGCTGCAAAAAACCAAATTTTGTTTTTAGCTTTCCGGATTTCTGCTGTGCCTTTGTTCCTTAAAATTGAAGACCTTGATTTTTTTTTCCCTTCCTTTCATGTGTAAGCATTCCTGAGCCCCCTAGTCCTCTGTGCCATCTTCTTCAGTAAAGTGTACGCACATCAACATAGTTGCCCAAAATGTGTATTTTAGGAGCAGAACCTCACAAGTATCAACTTATTACTTGTACGACCTCATCTGAACCATCGAATGAGTGGGAAACAATAAATATATATAATATATATAATAATTCACTGGGGCAAGACTCTACTAAGATATCAAAAAATGTGTCTTTTTAGCCTAGAATTGATCCTTTGTAGTTCACCTTCTATTGCAATGTCAAAAGCATCCTTTTCCAACCTCAAACCCAACGAGCTTCCATGTTTTCTGTACACTATTCTTGGCATCACCTCTATAACTCTTTCCCTCAAACTCCTAACTCTACGTCTCGGCATCGCCATCAACACATCCAAAATCTTTATCCCTTTGTACACCACATCCTCCTTTGGTAACAACACAGCAAACTGCTGATACGTCTCCGATGGTAAGTGCCAATCATATTGTGCTTTTGCTGTCTGTTCTTCGAAGAAAACTGGTATACACCCGGCAATAATCGCATCAAAAGTGGACCTACGAGTTGGTGTGTCACCAGGAGGTTGCAAACAAAAGCTGGCTTGTAACATTGGCCTCATGTACCTTCCAGGGTCGTGCTCGCATATCCCCTTAGAACAATCAACAACGTCACACGCCTTGTTGTATCGATAACTGCCATTAGTCACCAAACCGCTGTCATTGGTACTATTTTCACACTCATTTCTAATGCTTCTCCTGATGTTCGGAGTCGCAGCCACACCATCAGCACCTGCAAAAAGCATCAACGTCGTTCTACGTGAAGTTTTTACTCTCCTAACCCAAGACTCGAACAGTGCTAAACTTGGAGGGTGAAATGAGGTCAAGTAAGGCACTGCCTGTTCTTGCCAAGGCCAGGCTCTGGACTCCACAACCAAAGCATTGACATTATAGAATTCTGGCAATTCAAGAAAAGAAGTGCCCCATCTTGGAGGATAAGCATCGGGAGACTGCGAGAAGTCCCAAGCTGGACGTGCCATAACCAAGAAATGATCAACCCCTTCACGCTTATTCCATATCCAGCCTTCATTCTCACGAAGATATTGGTACAACTCCATTCCGTGTTCCTTGCTCCTTTTCACATCAGGACCGTACAAGTACCTTAATGAGTCGATCTCTGCATAGTATGGTAAATAAATAGCGTTGGCGAGATTAGGATCTGAAGTGAGACATGGGTATTCGAGCATTCTTCTATGGAATATGAGCTCAAGTAACAGAGGGTCTGTGCGGTACCATGACTTAGAGCGGTTGTGAGTCTTTGGACCAAGGCCATGGTTTGAAAGATACGGGCAGAAACTGCCAATAAGAGGGTATTGAGAGCAGTTTGTGAGGAGATCAACGTTGAATCTTGATGGCAGCTGTCTAATGTGGATCCAACGGTCAGTACACTCCACTGATTCTGTATCTGCTACAAGGCCTCTGATTGAAATGATGGAGTTGCAGAAGAAGAAGAAGAAGAAGAAGAAGAAGCAGAAGAAGAAGAAGAAGAAGCAGAAAATGGTAAAAGATTGCAACTTGCGTGCCATTGTGACACAGAAAGATGCGGAGAGACAAAAAAGAAATGTAACCTACGGTTTTAAGACAGGAAAGAAAGGGAAAAATAAGCTTTGGAGTGTTGCCTACTTTGCATTAAATTTAAAACAGATGGTCAGATTTGACTGCTGTTGGCTTTTCCAACTGTATATTAATATTGTTGGTACATTAACATTTGAAAATATCCTTGTATGTATTGGTCATGTCCCTGAATATGACACTTGGCTTTTGCAGGTTATGACTGTTATGTCGTTTGTTATACTGTTAATTAACTGTAATAGAGTAGTTTGACCACAATTGTCGGTGAAAGAGAATCGTGGTTAAAGCCGAGCCCTAATTTCCATCTTCTTCGCCGCCGTTTCCTGCTCGATTGCGTAAGAAAGGTCTATGTGCGTTGTTTTAACTTTACTTTTGCCTTATTCTTTGTTCACGACAGATTAGTTAGTTGAAAGGAATGATTTGTTGTGAAGTGAAACCCATTTTGATTCCTTTAGAAGCCCAATCCGTCAATATTTGTTCCACTTCTGATCCACTCCAATCTGACTATAAAATGTTAACTCTGTAAAAACCTGCTTAATTCCAAACGTTTTCCCTAACTTCACCATTCCCTTGAAAGTTATTCTTCTTCTTCAACCATGTCAACTAGCCATTTATCTCTTCTCTCCAAGAGGAAAGACCCTGCATCTCTTCCTTTCAAGCACTACTACAAGAACTGGTTTCACGCACTAAAAAACAATCTCCTTCCTATCCTCCACCAATCTTTATCAACTCCTTCCTCACCAACCCTCCTCTCCTCTCATGTCCTTCTCATCCTCCACCATTTTCTCTCCTACTACGACTCGCTCGACCTTTTCGCAACCACTGACATCAACAATCTTCCTTGTCTTCTTTACCCTTCATGGAGAAACTCCATTGAAAGACCTTTCCTCTTTCTTGGTGATCTTCACCCTTATGTGTTCACCAATCTTGTCCGTTCATTTCTTGATAAGGAGAACAGCGACGATGATCTTGGAACTAGTAGTACCACAAATGTTGTGGTTGGCAGGTATTGGGAGGTGGTGATGGCATGGAAAGAACCCTCAGATGATTTGATCGTCAAGATTCAGCAGATAGAACGTGGTTTGAGGTTGATGGTGCCTGCTCTTACGGACAGGGTGAGAAATGCACAGGCAGGACTTGTTCGTAGACTCGCAGAGGATTGGTTGAACTTCAATGGAGACAAGGGAAGGATAAAGATTGACGAGGCTGTGAAGGTAGAGATGGAGGAGTTGGTGAGTGTTTTCGTGGATGTTAATCGATTAAGGAAGGATGTGATATCAGAGATAGTTGGTGCGTTGAATGTGTATCAAGGTGCTCTCTTTCTTGACGGTTTAGCTCAATTTCTTGTTGGGTTTAAGGACCTCCATTTGCTTCGTGAAATAGAAGGCTCCAAGACTCCGATCCTCGACTGATTTTGACATGGCTTGCTTTCTATTTATCTGCTCAAAGTTTCTTGGCGTGGCTTTGTCTCTCTGGAATACCAAGATAAGTTGTTGTAACATGGCAGTTCCATTTTCTTGGTTAAATTCTAATGATTAGGTTAAATCTTTAGTGAGACTTCTTATTTGTTACTATCGGGTTGGTATAGTTTGTAAATAATTGGTAGGACGGCTCCGAGTTGATGGTGTGTTTTACCCAAATGAAGTTCATCTTTGTATGCGAGTCAGATCTACGTAGCGAGTACTCCGATACAACGTTTTTTTGTCCCGACTCCTGAGATGGTTAAAAGTTTTAAGTTTTGGCGGGTGCAAGTGTGACCATATACAGTGGTGATCGCTGATGATTAATCGACAATTTAAAATTTGTTTCTTTGGTAGTGAATCGAAATCTTCATTAGCTTGATTTGTAGACTAGTTTGGAAGTTCTGCGAATTGCATGATATGCATTTGTAATTGATAGACAAGTAAATTGCCTGATAGTGTATAACATTTCTGAAGTTTGAGATAGCTTTTAACTAGAGCTTCCACATTGTCCTGGGAATGGATATTGAAGCTTAATACTTTTAGATAAATTTCTTTTATTTTTTTCTTTTTTTTTTCATTTGAGTACAAGTCCTTGCAATCTGATTTTCATTACTAAGCTACATGTTAATCAATCTTCTGCTTTATTTGGTTGCATTTCATCGCATATGAGTCCTGTAAAGACTAAAGAGCAAGAGATATGTCATGCAAGTGATTCCATCAAAGCTAAAACTATGAATTCCTTAATCTAATGCTTTCATGATTAATTCCAACAGGATGAAAACCTTTTTAGGTCCATAGTTGTTGTACCTTCATATTTAATATTTTACCATTAGGCTTAGAGATTCCATGAGAAAGGAAGGTGTTGTTATGAATAAAAATGAAGAATAGAAGAGAGAAGAGTCCAGAGGAAGAGAGAAGGCAAAGAAATTTAGAGAGAGACGAGAGATACTGTTGGATCCCGTTTTCAGAATCCAATTATCGATCCGAAAACGATTCATCAGCTTGCTTTGATACCACCTATGTTGGGTTCCGTTTCCGAAACCCAACTCTTAACCAACGAATCATATCAAAACGATCATATCTTAACTAACATCGCTTCATTTTTTTTTTCATTTTTTTACACATCATTCAAAGTAATTTCAATTTCTAATTTGAAATTCATCCCTTACTCAAACCTCAATCGATATGATCCTT
>JANZLC010000201.1:29799383-29810415 GCA_026413385.1 Erythroxylum gracilipes | reverse complement strand
AAATACTAGTGAATTTATTATTATTAATATCCTCTTAAATTATATCTAAATATATGATAGATTTTTTGGGTGTTTCAGGTTCAAGTTTAAACCTAAACCTATAAATCAGGTTCGGTTCGGTTAACTACTATAGGTGCGGTTTAGGTTCGGTTAACCTAGAACCGCAAGTTAGGAACCTGAACCTGAACCATAAACCTGATTTTTCAGGTTTGGTTAACCTTATTTATAGGTTCGGTTCATGCAGTTCAGGTCCGATTCACAGGTTCACAAGTTTTCTTGAACACCCCTATTAACAGGCTCCTTTCGTTTGAGCGTTAAGAGGCTTCTATTGATTAATAGGTTCCTTTCTTTTTTAGTGCTAGCAGGCTCCTACTAATTAACAGACTTCTTTCTTTTTGAGGGATAGTAGACTCCTTTCAATTTAACAGGATTCTTTTTGTTTTCAACGTTAACAAGATCTTTTCAAAAGTTGATAGGACCCTTCTATTTATAAACTTATTTTGTTTAGAAGAATATTATCATTTTTAAAGTACCTTGCAAATTTGTTTTACACACAATTCACCCTACTCTTGCACAACATGTTTGCTTTATCAGTAAAAAGTTGCAGTCTAAATCTATGTGCATTGATGCTATTATAAAGCAATTAGAAGGTGTGACGGTATTTTTTGAGAAATATAGAGATGAAGGGTTTGGCTCTAGTATGAATATTGTCAAAAGTATTGCACATGAGATGAATGTAAAGCTTACATTTCCAACTAGACATTGTATTATTAGGAAAAGACAATTTGATAAAATTGATCACGATGGAGAAATACAATCAACTGAGGATTCTTTCAGAGTTAATTATTTTCTAGTTGTTGTGGATATGGCAATTATTTCATTGAAGAATATATTTGAACAATTAATGACATTTGAAAATATTTTTGGATTCTTATTTGATTCAAATAAGTTGAAGTCGGTGGATGATAAACAATTAAGATAATGTTACACTAATTTTACAACAACTATTTTTTATGATAATGTGTTGGGTGTAGATTTAGATGATCTTTTTTTTCTAAATTAAAAATATTGCAAATGACTTTGCCAAATGAGTTAATGTCATCAATTGAAATTTTAGAATTTGTTAAAGCTACAGATTATTATTTAAATATTTCAATTGCTTATCGAATTTTATTGACTATATCTGTGACTGTAACATCAGCTGAGATAAGTTTTTCAAAGTTAAAATTATCGAAAACCTACTTAAGGTCATCAATGTCATAAGAAAGGTTGAATGATTTAGCTATTTTATGTATCGAGAATGATATGTTGGACAATATTGATCTTGATAATATTATTAATGATTTTCCATCTAGAAATACATTGAAAAATTTTTATAAATCATGATCATCTGTGTTTGTTAGTACAATTTTCTTATTGTTTTGCAATCTAATATTGCTGATCGATTATTGCTATTTTTATTTTGTTGTTACTATTACTATTTTTAGTGATTTTATTATTACTAAAAATTATAAGATATTATTAGTTGATGTTATGATCATTTAATATTTTATTATGTAGCCTTATAAACTAAGTCACTTATGTATGAATATTAAATTTTAATAAATTAAAATATGCTTTTAAAATTTACATATTTGTATATTACCGATTTATTATAATTTTTTTTACTTTGCTCAGGGCCTATAAATTGTCAGGAAAGACCTTGAAGAAAAGGCAAAGAACTTTAAAGAGAGAGTAGAGATACATAAATAATTCATTTTCATTTCTGCCTAACGAAATGGTTACAAGTATTGTTATATTATCCACTCAAGCCGCTATAACTGTATAATGACTATATTATTTTTATACGAAATAGTAGTATGAAACCCTATTTAGAGATGAAAAATAGGAAAAGTAGTCGGATATGGGCTACCTGGCCCAACGGGGATTAAAATAAAAAGAGAAAAAGTAAGACAAACGTTTCAATCGCACCTGGCGAAGAATTAAAACTTAAAAGCATCGTGTTCTTGTCATCAAGTGAATCCATGATGATTGTCTTCTCAATCAACAGTGAAATGTTTCACAACTTAGAGAAAACTGAAAATTTTCTTTCTTTTTGCTGATTAGAACAGTATTTGTGAATACCATGAAAGTGTCTCACCCACCCTAGGGCTCTAGTCTTCTGCTTCCACCATATGCATGTCTTGAAATGAGTTGTTTGTTTACTGGGATAAATAGGGTTGACAATGAAGTTGGATTTAAGTTGTTTATGGCTTGAATTTAATTTAAAATTTTTATTCAGTTTGAGATTCAATCAATTTCAGATCATATGAATCAAATTCAGATAATATGATTTGGGTCTGAATTTGATATTATTTCATCCGATCGAATCAAATCTGGAAATAACTTGAATGCTGAAGTTTTTTACGGAAAACATTTTCCTTTCTTGGAGTACAAACTATAGGCCATATCTATAAGCAAAAGTTGGACCTAACTAATCATGCCAACATGTTAACAGATTCCACTGAACAATAGAAGGAAAGTGAAAAGGGAGTGAAACACACACCTACAGACACAAATAGTTATTAATATACAAAACTTAAATACTCAACGTGAATTACCTAATAATTAATTAGTTATCACTTAAATAAGCTCGTTTTCATGTTGCTTAAATCCTGATGCTAAGGCAGCTATTTTCATAAGAGCATAATTATTAGTGTACTTTTAAAGAAAAAATTTATGAAACCATTAGTCTAATGGTTCTCATAATTATTACAATTAATATTAACTAAATTACTAATATATTTCAACAAAAAAATTTATATTATATAAAACCAATTCAGTCATTATAAATCATAATAATTATAAAGACCACTTAAATAATAATTATGTAGTTATACCCCACTTATAATTAATAAATTTTTTTCATAATTATCATATACACTTCTAATTGCTTCATGATCACAAACACTTGCACTTACACATAAGAAAAGTTGAAACTAATAAAAATAAATTATTTCATATATGTATTTTGTGTATTATAATAAAGAAGACATACCTATTTGTACCAAAAAAAATATTGGACTAATTAAGAAGAAACTTAAATAAGAATCTAATTAGGAAAGAACCTAACTAATGCCTAAATATATTTCTATCGATTGCAACATATATTATCATTATCATCTCATCTTAAACATAAGGTAGTAGAGAATTGAGCATTTGAGTTTAAAAACAAAATCGCAAAATCAAGGAGCAGAATGAGCTTTGGTAAATAGAATAGCAATCTAGCTAGTCCTAAGAGAAATAAACAAAATCAACCATATTATGATGAACATGGTAACGTAGAAAGTAGAAATTGATCTTAATGTAGTTTGTACGTTCATGAGATACGTTATTATAAACAATCTGCGATGGAGACGAAATGCTCATACTCTTAAGTAACCAACAAAGCCATAGAAGCTTAGTAGTATCAACAATCGATATTTAACTTCGGTTCTAGATCAAGATATAATGATTTGCTTGTAACTGCTCCATAAGATGAGAAAATCACTAAGTAAGAAGCATTAATCAATAGTAAACCAACGGTTTGTGAGATCTCCAACTCAATCAACATCTGAATAACCTCATAGTTGAAGAGAAGATGAACTAGAGTAATGAAGATCATGAAACTAGGCGTCTTTGATGTAGTAAAGTATTCAAAAAACAGTTGCATAATAAGAAGTGCATGGAGTTTTAATAAATTGATTATCGATGCAAACAACTTAAGCAAGTATGAGTAACAACAATATAACTAAGATTGCCAATAAGCTAACAATAGTTACGATACAAAGTAATGTTAGGAAGAGGAGAGCCATCTAAAGCAAAATGAAGAGCAATAGGACTTGCACGAGTAATAAGATTAGTATTATAATTAGCCTAAGATTAATTATATCCCGTAGAATTATAACTTCAAAAACGTAAGAAATAGGCCAAAGGTTCATGGTCTTTCATCTTGAATCAGCATACGTGGGTCAAAAGGTAGCAACTTCAAGTAGCTTATATATCCGAGTGCGTGTAGACTGTGATTAAGGTTCAGTCATCGGCGTTAGAGTTGCCTTGGTCAGAGAAATCATTCAGTATCTTCAAAAAAGAATTAAACAACATATATATCTGGTGCATGGTAAAGATGATTGCAATTTAAAAAAAGAAGGATTAATTAGAATAAAATCAACCATAGAAAATATAAGAACCACCAAAGAATAATTAGAAAGAAAAAAAACCGTTTACCTATAAATTGAATCCACCTTATAAAGGCTGATTTATTTATACATAAAATATTAAACTAATTAAAAAAAACAAATAAAGAAAAAACTAATTACAAAGAATCTAATTAGTTCTTAAGTATATTATATTAATTAAAATATAGACTATCATTATCCAAAAGAAGGAGAAAAAGAAAGAGACATTTTCAAGTGGAAGAGGTGGCATACAGTTAGTAAAGCTTCACTTATATCCCCAACAAATACTTGAGCTAAGTACTTATAATTAAATATAGTGTATATTGATATCAACACTATGTTCTTGCCGTTTTCCCTTTCAATGATGCCAACCTAGACCACCTTAATTGAAATTAGCCAAGTACATAACCGGACTGAATATCAAAATTTTACATACTTGAATTCTATACTTTGGTTTTGAAATCCCAAAAAAAAAAAAAAACTTCATACAATAGATGAATGCGAGCATAAAAATATATAATAACCATAATAAGTTGAAGAAATGAAGAATAAATCTCAAAAATGATTTTGCACATATTGTGTTTAACAATCCTTCATTAATTGCATGGTATAGAGTTAATAAGATTATGCTTGGGCACTCATTTAGGTTCAGTGCAGATTTTCTTTACCTAATTATGGCCTAGCTAGATTGTTAATTAGTTGATCAAGTTTCAAAAGCACTTTTGGTTCTCCTTCCATTTCGGATCAGCATCAACAATAGCATGAGATTGTATATCAGTTTCTTTTAATTAATGGTAATCTGGTAATCATAAATTTCCTTTTTTTTTTTTTGTGGTAATCAAGAGTACAGTCTGTTTGCAAGCAGCAGAAAATTGCTGCGCAAACAGAAAGAACGAAAAGTACAACATTTCCAGTTTGATAATCAGAAAACCTTTTCTGCTTTTCCCCATTGATTCTAGTTATTAAAATACTTATGTCTGGCTCCTTCAGTATTATATACTGTATAGCTAATCCTTAATTATATAGCTAACTGGATACTTTCATGTGTACGTGCCATCTATACATGGATCTCTTTTCCAGTTTCTCGTGTGCCCTGATTTAGTAAAGAGCAACTAGCTATAAAACTTCCTAATTTGGATATGTCCACAGTGCCTGTTCAACAACTAATTTCACAGAGTTCATAAAAAAAAAGTTCAACCTCAAGAACCAAAACTTAGTCAAACATAACCAAAAAAACAAAAGGTTTAATGTGTTTCAGAAACCCTTCATCTCAAAAGATAGATATCTGAACTTGACCCTTGACGAAGCAAACAACGAGTTCTTAGATTTCTGTCAAGAACGCTAACCATACAACTATATGATTCACTCAGGGCTCTTAAGTTAACTGAGAAACAGCCTTCACATCCCTTTTAATTACATACATTATCCTTAAGTCAAATTGACCATGTTCTTGAGAATTATTGTGTCCATTTCATTATTGCCATCCAAATTAAAAATAAAATTTACAAGGTAATATTGAAGTCAGTTACATTGCGTACCAAAACCTATGATGCTGATTTCGAACGTCCAACCGACGAGTTTATATGTACAATTATATCATGCAGCGATTCGTCAATAAATGAGATCTAATTGTAGTGTTACCCATTAAAGAGAATCCCTCACGCTATTAAATATACATGATCTACACTAGGAAACCTGATTCTGTCTACCATTGTCAGAATTCTCTATGCTTATCTTCCTCTTCTCCAATAATAAATCATAAACAAAAGATGCTAAGGCATGTTTCACGAGAGCATCAAATTATTTTGATGAAACACTACGATATATTTTTGTCCCGTTTTAGCATATGACAAACTACAGTACTTAGTGGCCGACAACTCCAAATTATTTATTCAAATTTTCCACTTGCAAGCTAGTATCCAGCTGTCAACTTCCCTTACTTTCTGAGTTCAGTTCCGCTACAATTCAAGTTCGGTTTGTTTTGGCTTAGCAATAATGTACCGAGCTCGACTAGTAAGTGGTGAACTGTCACCGCGTCTGAAACTGTTGGATGCTAGCTATTGTAGGGACTCTTTCCTTAACTTTTGTGGATGAGCAAGCTTAATTGACATGGAAATTTAACTTGGACCCCTAATAAACAAAAAGTGAAGAGAGTGTACCAGTGAAAGCAGAGCTGAAGTATCGTAACCCGCGTTCATGTATTTGGGCACCTGCTCGGCCCCTCCTATGAAACGATCAACAGCTTAGGGTTTGCTTTACAAGACTTGCATGCAGAGACAAAGGCGTCATAATACATCAATCTTCTAATACTTTCGCCATTTCTTTTGAGGGCTTGAAGTTTCATGACAATACTGGAACTGCAACCATAAGGAAGCCAGAAACTTAACTAAGTCCATCTAAATGTAAACCTGAAGCATTATAAAAATAATATAACATTAAATAGTTTTGGTTTGGAGGCTTGAATAAGTAGTATATTTACAGATCTAGAAAAGGAAGGGATTGAAAAGAAACTTCGGTTTGTTATAAAATGACTCGAGATCAAAAGAAATTACACAATGGATTTTTATCTATTAACCTTCCTGGATTTTGCGCCTGCAGAACCCTGTCGCTCCGTGTGCTTTCATGGTCCCAGGAAACGTTACATTGGCGACGTCTAGAGGAAAAGATCTGCCACAACGTCTAGACCGATCTGGAGTGCAGGGCCCAGTTGCACCCTCGTGTGTCCGATGTCGCTCCATGGATCCTACTTACTGACTTACTCCGATTATTGTTCCCTTGCTCGATTATTGTTCTGAAAACGTTTGTACTGATCATCTTGATTTTTGTTTTTATTTATTTTGGATCCTACTACGTACATAATGTTGACATTCCCTCAAGATATTTTTCGTGCCTGAATCCATTAGAGATCTTTTTGTTCCCAAAAATTACAAAGTTTACTATCTATCGATTATTATGACTTAAAAAAGAAACCAGTATTGAGAGGAAATAATTTTCCTTGCATTACTATATGCTGAGAACCCAGCATAGATACACCACCATACAATTAATTTCTTACATAAAATAGGTCTCCTAATTATATATAATATCTCCTAAATATATACTTGCAACATTTACAAGACATTATTTCTCAAAACATTTACAAGACATTTCTAATAATCCTCCCCAAGTTGAAATATAAAAATCACGAATGTGCAATTTGCGAAGAAGGTAAATAAATTGTTGACGTCCAATGTAGATATATCCGTAAGTTGATTGGAAGGATGAACATGAGCCCTGACTATATTACTTGCTTGGATTTGATCATGAGACCTCTATATGTTTAGTGTGCTTATAAAAAAATCGAATTAGCGACAATATGCAAAATTGTTTAACTATCATAGTACAATCTCATAAGTTGCGAATGAGAAACACCAAGTGACTTTAATAAAGACTTAATTCAGGTCAATTCCCAACAACTAGCAATCATAGAGCGCTATTTAGCCTCAATGGAAGAACACGAAACAATAGTGAAAATCTGAAAGATGTAATAGTTTCACAAAATCTCCTATTTGATCCTAGTCATTTTTAGCATAATCAAAAACAGAAAAATTAAACGCACAAATGTAAATTAACACCGAAGTTTGTTAATACAATTCGGCACATCTTGCCTACATATATAAGGTCCTCACCTAGCTTAATACTTCACTATCGACAATAGTTTTATACAAGGTTTTACTAAGTCGATATCACTCAACCCTTGACACTATCCCTCGTCCTCACAACCCGTGAAAGCATTCCATACCCACTAGTGCGACCGCCTTGTACTAACTTTAATAAAGGATTTTTACAAACAATGTTTAATGATAACGAAAAAAACTCAAGTGATTAAACAAAATTTAATATAAACGAAAACAATTGAGATAACAAAAACAACTTTCCTAATTAATTCCAGCTTCTTCAAAGAGAGATCGAAAAGTTGTTCACCAAGAAACATAAACGTTTCTCTGCCGAACCGTTGTAAACATCAAAGCTACAAATTTCACAACAACTATTAGAATTTTTCGCCACAAACATCACTATCGACAACCACCAGAAACATACCCAATCAACACTCAATCTACTTAACAAGCAGCATACTATCAACCAAAAAAAGCAGCTGCAATTTCTAGAATTTTCTTACACCATAACTCACAATCAACAGCCACAAAACTAACCCCCTATGAACAATAAGATAGCCACCAAAGATTCACACACATATCAACAAAACCTAGCAGCAAAAATCAATGCTTTCAACCTTCTCCACAACTCCCTATTATCGTTAAAGATAGATAGAGAATACCCAACAAAAGTCACACAAAATTACACAAACACAAAGAGAAAAGCTACCTGTTAAATTGCTCCGAATAGATGTTCAAAATAGAAGAATGTACAGCTATCAAATCACCTAAGAATAGAACACGCAGCAACAATATATGGATTAATGATCAACGTAAACTTGGCCAGCTGCATAGCCTCTCAATCAACAGCGAGAACTTAGGAAACATGCAGCTACAAGGACTTCACATAATCACCAAAAATCTCAACCACACAAGTCATGTGATTAGCTGCAAGGATTTCACATAATCACCAAAAATCCCAACCAAACAAGTCATGTGATTAGCTTCAAGGATTTCACATAATCACCAAAAATCTCAACCACACAAGTCACATGAAATCAGCACAGATAGAATTATATCTTAACCTAATCAGTTGTCAAATATCCTCAAGAATTAACCCTGAAATTCAGCTGCTAAAAATCATCAAAAATCGCCCTTAAAATCTCAGCTGCCGCGTCATACAAAAACAACACCTTTCAACCCGTATCACACCTAAATCCTCGCCACAATCTAGCTGTCATAATCAAGTTAAATTTCCAGAAGATAACTATTATCAAATTCTATCTTAAGTGGGATTTGAAACTTATCAAAAGAGTCCCACTTAAACTCAATTAAGTTCAATTATCAAATAATGTCCAAAATTAAATAATTAAGATATTATAATATGTATTTTAACAAATAGGTTGCTTCTTTGTTTTTCAAGAGATCAAGAAGTAACCGAAGAGAATATAGCAACCAATGAGAAAATGTCGTGTAAGAAGACAACTCTCCCAATCAAAATTTCAATACACATTAAAATGCAATGATCTATCCCTACATAGAAGTGTACCTTAACTAGGATGATCCTTTAAATAATGAAGAACACAAGGGCAGCCTCCCAATAGGCAATGTGGGAACTTGCATACATTGAACCAAAATATAAATGACGTAACAAAATTTGAATTTAGTTTCATTATCTGGAATCAACCACAGACAACTCAAAAATCAAGTTCCTGAGCCAAATCACCTATAAAGTAATGTCACAACTCTGCATGCATAGTCAAGGAAGTCACCAGTATCTACTTGACACTCTTCCATGATACTGCACCATCTGCTAACATAAAAATGTATCCTGATGTAGACTTCTTATCATCCAGGCACCAATCTAAATCTAAATCCGTATAGCCTATAAGGCCCAGGCTATTGAATTTTCTAAATGTCAACATATAATCTTTAGTTCCCTTCAAATATTTTAACACTCATTTGACTGCATTCCAGTGATCTATTACTGGGTTAGCCAGATACCTACCCAACAGTCCGACAACAAATGCAATGTTTGGTCTAGTGCACACTTAAACATACCTTAAACTACCAACGACATTAAAACATGGTGCATTCTTTATAGTCTCTCTCTATATCGAAAATCTCTCACCATGAGAGATAGGTGCTATAATAGGCTTATGATCAGCCATATTAAACTTTTGTAGTACTCGCTCAATATATGCACTATGCAAGAGACCTAACAAGTATTGAGACTTATCTTAGTAAATTTGAATACCTAGGATAAAAGATGTCTCACCAAAGTCCTTCATGTCAAAATGCTTGGCTAAAAGCTGCTTTACCTCATGCAGCATGGTGAAGTCATTTGATGCGAGCTAGATATTATCCATATATAATAGTAGAAAGATAACCTTGCTCCCCTTAACCTTGTAAGATAAGCATCTTTTAACTTTATTTTTCACAAAGTCAAATGAGGTGACAACCTCATCAAACATAAGATACCATTGCTTGGAGGCTTATTTCAAATCATATATCGATTTTCTCAAGTTATAAATCGTGTCAGCTTTGTCTTAATCTTGAAATCCTTCATGTTGTTCCATATAGATCTCTTCACAAAAGTTTCCATTCAGGAAAACATTTTTAATATATATCGAATGTAACTCTATATCATAATGAGTCACTATTTACATAATCATTCTAAATGCATCCTTAGAGGATACAGGAGAAAAGGTAACATTAAAGTCAATCCCTTCTCTCTGAATGAACCCTTTAGCAACCAACCGAACTTTGAGAAACTAAACATTATCTTAAAAGTCCTTTTTGGTTTTAAAAATTCATTTACCACTAATAGGATTACAGTTTTGAGGTAATTCAACAAGCTTTCATACCTTATTGTGCTTTATGGATTGCATCTCATCTCTCATTGCATCCTATCACAAATTTGCATAAGGTCCAAAAATAACTTCTTTTAAAGTAAATGGATCTACTACATGTCCAATATAATAATCTTATTCACCTAAATAGACCATGTAATCAGAAGAGACAGTAGGTCTTCTCACTTTAGTGGATCTTCTTAACTGAACTGGTTCACTATGCTTTTGTACCTGATTGAGCCAAGTTTATCATATAAATTGGCTACATTTTCATGATTTTTAATGTACTCTTTGACTCTTAATTCATGATTTTGTGTTTAAATTAGTCTCTTGCGGTGAGCTTATGTTT
>JANZLC010000201.1:29786314-29798998 GCA_026413385.1 Erythroxylum gracilipes | reverse complement strand
CAAAGCTCATTTTCAAGAGGGTTTCATCTTTTGTTATTTTCTTTTGTTCCTATTTTCAAAATCCAAAAATACTTTTTCATGCTTTTTAGTTTATTAATGTTTTCAAAATCAAACCCTCCCTATTTACTTGCTAATTTCACTTGCATTTCATGACATATAGGTTAGCTTAAGTCCATTTCACTAGGTTCCAATTAAGTGAGACGACCAGAGGTTGCATCCTATACTGCAATCCTTGGAATTTTTAGTATTTTTCATTCGGTTCCAAGGGATTGATTTTTACATCGATACGAACAGGCCGATCAGTACCTACATTGGTACGGTATTGCGACCTTGATCCACCAGTTTTGGCTGTATGAGTGATAAACATGAAATAATTGTAGTATCCACCCTTCTATTATCTAAAGGGTAAGAAGGACCATCCTTATCATAGACATCATACTCTAGAAACTTTGTTATTTTTGATTATATTATTCTAGATCCTCCATCTCTACAGTAAAATTTAGACCCTTTAAAGTGGTTGAGATATCTAACAAAATGAAAATGAGTAGAACGAGAATGCAACTTATCTCCATGAGGATTATACAAATGTACCTCAGCAGGGCAACCCCATACATAAATAAGGGTGAGGCCAGGTTTCCACCCCTTCCAAATTTCAAAAGGCATCTTTAAAATTGATTTGCTTGGAAAAGGTATATATAAGACAGTCTTTATGGCTTCACCCCAAAGGTAATCAGGTAAATTATTCATGCTTTGCATTAACCTTATCATGTCCTTTAAGGTGTGATTACACTTTTCAGCCACACCATTTTGCTCAGGACTACATGGTATAGCTACTATTCCATATGCTTCTATATATTTGACAAATGACCCTTTTGCTTGTCCTAAAACACCAAGTTTGCCATAATATTCACCTCTACGGTCAGATCTAATAATCTTTATGGACCTTCCTAATTGGTTTTCAACTTTAGCCTTAAAGATCTTAAATTTCTAAAGAACTTCAGACTTTTCTTTAAGCAAAAACACATATCCATGACAGGAATAGTCATTAATAAATGTCAGAAAATGTCTTGAATTATACAATATAACTTTATAAGGTATGCATATGTCTGTATGTATGAGGTTTAATAAGTCAGACATTTTTCTTTATTTTGGTCAATTTACCCCTATAACAGTTAACACATATTCCAAATCATCAAAATCTAAAGTTAGGAGAATCTGATCCTTAACCAATATGTCATCTCTATCTCTAGAAATGTGACCCAACCTTTTATGTCACAATATGTATGACTTATCCTTTATCAGAGTTCTCTTTCTAGTAACCTATTCGACAATATATGAAGAAGCATACATCTCATTAGGGGTAAAACACATTCTATATAATTCTTATGACAAGAAGCAAGTACCAATAGTTTTTTCTTTGAAAGATAACTTTACAACAGAAGTTTCAATGAAAAAACTATAGCCTTCTTTATCCAAAATAGATATAAAGATCAAATTTCATCTAAAAGATGGTATATAAAATATGCCACTTAATATAAGTTTAAACCCTGTATCAAGATTCAAACAAACATCCCCTATAGAGATTACACCAACTTCTTCATTATTGCCCTCCATCAGTTTTCCTCCTCCCTATTTAGCTTTCTCTTGTGTATGAATCCTTGATAGCTTTTGCCTTTCTTTTCCGTCTTTATAGCTCTGACAGTTTAGCTTCTTATGTCCCTTCTTCTTACAAAAGAAACACTTCATACTCTTTACAACATCCCTAGGACCTGTAGCCACACTAGATCGACCAAAATCCACATATAAAGGAAATTTATATTTCTTACCTTTAAATTTATTGAGCTCAACCTTTGCCTTCCCCTTAGTTGCTGCTCAGGCTGTATAAGCTGTATTCTTCAGCTTCTCTTCTTTAACAACATAACGGGTGATCAGTGCATTTATATCCGAAGCTTTATCTTAAGAATTATTTGTAGTAACCAAAATACCAAATTTTGATGGAAGTGTATTCAGAGCTTGGTAGACTATACAAACATCAGGAATATAAATATTTAACTCCTTCATCTTAGTCTGCAAATGGACCATTTTAATGATGTACTCTCTCATTCCCCATGCTCTTGTATATCTCATCGAGTACAATTCCTTTAATAAGGTACCTATTTCAGTATTACAAGATTCCTTATATCTTTGTGAGCCATTATTGAGGAAGTCCCTTGCTATGTTTGTTTCTAGAAGTCCACTTAGCAGATGGTGTGGAATGGATCTCTTTCTAGTTAAATAACACATTTTATTTGACTTATCCCAGGCTACGTATGATGCTTTCTCAGCCTCTAAGCCGATAAATGTAGACGCAGACAACCTATCTTTGACCTTTGGCATGTTTATATTTTCCATCTCCAATGCAAATTCCACATCATGCTTCCATTTTTTAAAGTTGAAACCAGTCAGAGTTTCAATGGTAACACTGTTATTATTTACAGAAAAGGTTACTGCAAAATTGACAAAGTAATGATCAGCACAAATGTAGGATAATAGTGATACTCAAAGCTACAAAATAGTATATGTATTAAGTATCTCATCACACATACCATGAAACACATATAGGCTGAATACATAATACATAATACATACAGATAAGACCTCCACATAAAAGTGACCAAAGTACACATCATTAACTCTTATGATTCTACCACTTGTGGGTAAATAGATCACTCAAGCAATTACTTTCCTCAAGTATATGCCTTTATGCACATCTCAAAGCCTCATGTAAGGCTAACACCTATGGGTAGAATAACCTCACACAAGATCAAAGGCATCCTCAAACATGCAAGCAAAACAATTCAAATACCAATTTAAAAGGCCACTATGGTGACTATATTCTCATTAGTACCTAAGTGGATCTATAAGCACAAGAGATACACATGTATGTTATCCTCACAATCCTATATGGGAATATAATATGTGACAATGTACCATTAATAAATGCAAACTTCTCATGCACATACTTATTATCACATATTAACAATGAAAGCATTATTAATGAACTTTATTTAAGAGTTTATCAAAAGAACAATCTCAATCAGTGTGATGATAATGCGATATTAAACAATGAACACTACATGAGATACCAAAACTATATGTATCTCAGTTATTTCAAGTCAATGCATGAAAATTCACTTAATAATGGCTTTATTAGCCTTATTTGAATTTTCTAAAGTTAAACCTTAGTTATTACCTATACAATACATCGAGAAATTTTTTTTTAAAAAAACTCATTTTATAAATTCGCAAGACCCCAAAACTGACTCAAAATAACTTAAGGGACCATTTTGGAAATTTTTGAGTTTTTTTGTCCTGTGGTATGCTGACATCAACACTGTGCGTGAGTGGGAAGCGCGTGCAGTGCACATACAATGTCTGATGTGTCACTAGATGAGACAAGAGTGTGCTGCACAGAGACACGTGCCATTTCGAATGATGCTTGTAGCACACACTCGACCACCTGCAGACACTGCTTAAGGTGCGTGTGTTACACACACATCACTGGGGCTACTTTCGCATATGCCACAGGTTTAACGCGTCCTAGGAGCAGCGTCTGCTTCTTCAAACACAACCCATCAGTAGTCGAAAAAGGTTATTTTTGACAACTTTTCAGGAGTTATTTTGCCAGATTCTAGTGATATTTTTACCAAAAAATCACCCAAAAGCCAGTTTAAACTCATTTTCCCACACAATGCTTGCTCAACATCAATTTAAACAACAAATATGCAATTTATATAAGTGAAAACATATTAATTTCTCTAATTTTCTTATGGAGAAATTCAAAAATCTCCATTCAAATTTATACAATCATGGAACCGCTAGAATATCATGCGTTAGATATAAAACAAACTTTAGTTACAGACTCAGGATCAACTATGAACTTATATTAATGAAGAAAATGCAAAAAAAAAAAAATGCTTGTGTTGTTATCAATTGCCAATGACAAACTGTTGAATGACTTGAACAAGCTTCTCAAAGTTTCGAACAATCTTTAAGAAAGTTGTTTGTCCCTATGCGGTTAATGTCATTATGCATCTTTTTTAATGTGTGAACCTCTTAACGGATCAGAGAAACTGAATGTCTATGAACTTACTAAGCAAACTGTAGGAGATCTTAGTACCTATTTGTAGTAACCTTATTGGGTCTTCCCATTTCAAACCCAATATATAACCGACCACACTGATTATGACTCATTTTCTTCACTGGACTTTAGCTCATTGAATCAGATTCTTTATTTAGCTTCTTTATTATCTTTAATTTGAATCAAATTTAATTTTATTAACCGTAAGTTTATTAAAAGTTGTAATTAATAATTGTTTAAGAAAATCCCTAACACACAGAACCCTCTTGCAATGCATTTGTATACGACCCATTAGGAAGCCCTACGGGGATGACACAATATCGACCAAATCAACCAACAAGTTCTTGCTCCCTATAATATGATGCGATGCATTGAAATCGACTGTCCACTAACCCGAGAATTTATCCTTTGAAGTGCCTTTATCTTGCAAATTTGTCATGGCCAAAATCGTTGCCCATTGATCACCAGTTAGCGTGGCAGCCAAGCTCGCCGTATGTTGAGCCGTTAATGAATTTGAGGCTCTAATATAAATCGTGGCAGATGTGTTAATTGCCTGAGCTGTATTGGCTATTGTGACGCAGCGTTTGCCTCTTGTCGCATTGGTTCCGCAACCATGTTTTACTCTTGTCCCACGTCTAGCAGGCTGCCATTCAGGATAGCCTATAATTTTGAAAAATGCATTAATCTCATAACCAGGCTATTCACAATTCTTGCACACAACATTGGGTACACCATTAGGCAATGCTTTCGACCTTGAATAATAAAGCTAATTGCCTCAATTCCAACGTTATGAGTGTGAGTGTCTTTTTTCTTGAATAATCAGAGCAGATACACGATTTATGGGGGTAGTGGTTCTTGTGCAATTATATTAGAACGTATGGTACCATAAACATCGTCATCGACACCCATCAAGAATTGATGTACTCTTTCGGCTTCAAGTAGTTTGTCCCATTCAGCAGCAAGACTAAGTGCACATAGGAGGTTTCACATAATTGGAAAGCTCTTCCCAAATCACTTTGATATATGTGTCCAAAATAAGCCACTACGCTTTGGCCATCTTACTTGCACCTTGCCAGGTCCGATAGCAGTTGCTGAACATGTGGTAATATGGTGATAAAGAATTAAATCACTTACCATCACCATTCTTATTGTCTTTGTTGTCGGTCATAGAAAAAGCTTCGCCACTGTTCTTGAACTTCCCCTCACTTAGTTTTAGAGAATTATTAGAAGAAACGTACATTGAGAGGAAATAATTTTGCCATCAAGTATTGTGGCTGAGAACCCACAATAATTTGTTACAACTACACTATTATCCTAAATAACAGTATTTCGTAAAGAGAAAGGGTAATAACTAATAACTAAGAACACAATCGAAAGTAAATGTAAGATTAGATAGTTCAAGCTTTAGAAGGCCATATTCTATCTCTTAGAAATATGTTATTCAACTTGTATAGAATATCTGGGATCCAAAAATATGTAATTTACAGCAACTTTAAGATATGCTTTATGCGAATATATAGAGCTACATTACCAAGTTCTTTTGAAATCTTGCTGTTGCACTTAATACCCCAAGTTCTGATGATTAATTTAGTTTCAAAGATTTGCATACAAGAATGTAAAAGCTGATATGCTCCATCTGCATGTCAAAACCATGTGGACAACAATTTTTCATTTTAGCTAGCTACCCTTCCTATATCTAACCATTCTCATTTTCTTGACACAACTTTTTTATTGACTTGAAAGGATCCTACATGACTGATTAAGTTCAGTGTTGGACCAAGAACCTATGGAAACAAAGCTTTATCTATATCCTAATTCTAAGTGTTAAATATATATACATATATGTATATCCCAAATTCAGATTTAATTCAGTAAAACTATTCATATATATCTAGTTTATTATGACATGAACTAAAACGTTGATGACAAGCTCCAGAAGCCTATTTTCTAATAATTGCTTCCTTTTGGCCTCCCTGTTTTAAACAATTGTAGAAGTGGGAATTTAATAACGACAACCAAAATTTTCTTTTGCCGGTTTGTTGGAGTAGGTAAAATAAGAGAACTAAATAACTTTTGTCAAAGACACAGTTTGAAGACAATGACAAGTAACTTAACCTACAGCCGAGGTGGTCCCCGCTTTCATGTAACTTAGGTAGCTACACTTTTGATCACTTGAATTACGAGTGGTCGGTGAAGTGCAGTTTCAAAATGCCAGCCTTTTACCTGCTCTTTTGCCTTAAAAAGGATCCTTCCAGGAAATGATGTAACCATTATTTTCTCAAACTATTGCTTAGTAGGTCTTTGATTTGAAGTTTAGAGTTAACCTATAGTAAAGGCTAAGGGTTGGTTCTCTAAAGATGTAGTGAAATTTATTAAGAAATAGAAATGACTCGTATATTTCTCAAATGTGGTTTATGACAAATATGGTGAAAGCTTTACCAAGATTTACTATTTAAAGAATATAGATATTACTCACAATATACAAATATTATTTATAAAATATTTAAACAAACATAAATAATTTGTTGTATAATAGTAAATATTAGAATGTGTAATAATTATAAAAAAGTTAAAATTTGTAGCTCTAGTTAATTTGATTCATCTATAAATACTTACCAGTTTTTTCATTCATTAAAAAGTAAATTCAAACATCTAAAGTACAATTTGTAAAAATACTAATTTTATAAGTTTTAGGTTACAAATTAGAGTAAGTGTTTATATTGTAAATCCTCTTTCTACTCTTAATAATATTTTGTGACTCTATTCCTTTCAATCTTATTTGAGTTGTGATCATACTCTATTCGTCTAATCAATCTAAAACATAATATTATAACCTAAGTAAGGTGTATATATCTACTTATCAGATGATATATAGTTACCATATAAGTGGATCATCTATATTAAAAAATAAGGTAGATATTATTCATTCATTCAATGTATTAGGTACTATTCTTGTATATTCTTTTTTTTTTAAATGAATAAAGGATTGTATAGATGAAACTATAACCACATTACAATGAGTTTAAGGCTGGATGCCATTACTCTAAAAGAAAATTAATTACACATAGCTAATCTAAAAAGATAACCTTAGTATGAATACAAATTACAAGCCCTACATGCTCATCATATCCGCAGTCAAATGCTTTTGGAGTTGTTTAACATAGATGCAAGCTCTGATACTGTTAATAACTCTATCAGCCAGTTGGTATTTCTCTATCTTCTTATCAATAAACCATCTAATGTTCCGCTCTTTCTATATGATGTAAATGGCAATCATAAATGCTACTTTAAAGAGAGAAGCATTAGGTTTCCTCCTTGCCGATTTATCTATAATCCAGTTTAATATTTGCTTCTAATTATAACCACAAAAATGATAAAGTAACATGTGTAAAATTCTATTCCAAATAACCTTAGTATAGGAACATTGAAAGAATAAGTGATCCCTATCCTCAACAACTATAGTACACAATAAATAAGTTGCATCAGTAGTTCCATACCATTGGCTCTTGGTTTGAAGTCTATTCTTGATTGTCAACCAAGAGATGAAAGAAGCCCTTGGAATCACTACCTTCCCTCAAAGGAGATCAAACTATGGGATATCAAACCGCATCTTAATAAATAATTGGTAGCAAGAGTGATTAGAGAAAGTACCATTCCAGTTTAGAGACCAAAAAATGACATCATCATTCTAAAGATCATTTAGTCATGGAAGGTGATCCAAAATGTTGTGGAATCCTCTAAATTTCCCATACCATTCACTATTCAAAATCAAAGTTGAAACATGAGAATTCAAAGGCAATATGTTCCTTAAATGTTGAAAGTTTGGTTGGTAAGCTAAAGGGCTTATCTCGAGCCATATGTTATACCAAATCCAAGTTCTATCCCCATTAACAATCTTATGTTGTATGCAAGGATAACTGATTGCGCTCAACATCATCATTTGCTTAAAAATAGGAGACCCAACTCTAGAGCAATCTAGCTGCCAAAAATTTGTATGTTTCGGATAGTGTTCATATAGCCATTTGATCTATAGTGTGTTTTGATCAATGTACAGTCTCCATAACCTCTTACACAGTAGAACCTTTTGCATTGTAGAGATAGGAATAATACTAAGCCCTCCCTTCCTCTTTGGAACTGCGACTTCCCTCCATTTCATTCTAGCCTTCCTGGAGCTATCAATAGAACCAGACCACATGAATGCCTTCATAATTCTATCCATCTCCTTGATCACCTTCTGAGGAAGAGCCATATGCGCTATCCAATAGATATATAAGAACTGAAATAATGAGAGTTAATCTGTCAGCGTAAGATAAGAACCTGTTTTGCCATGCTACAATTCTGGATTTCAGTCTTTCAATGATAGGAATACAGTCCTGATATTTCATCTTGGAACATGTAATAGGAACACCTAAATAGGTAAAGGTATGAGAAACAGAAGTGAAACTAGTAAGTTGTCTTAGTTCATCCGAATTTCGCACATCACCAGGTAGATATAAGTTGCTTTTGTTAAAGTTAACCTTGAGACTCGACCATTGAGAAAATATGTTGAGAGCATTTAACATAATGTTGATAAAAGGGATATCTGCTTCGCATAGAAGTAAAAGGTCATTATCATATATGATATGGGTGAGATTAATGCCTTTACAAAGATGATGATATTTGAATCTCCCATTAGTTGCTATAAGCCTCGTTAAAATCCAGGAAAAACCTTCCATAACTAAAGTGAACAAGTAAAGGGATAAATGATCACCTTATCGAATGCCCATAGTAGGTTTGACTAGCTTAGTAGGAATACTGTTTGCCAGAACACTCAATGAGAAAGATTGCAAACAAGCCATGATCAATTACAATAGATGAGAAGGAAAATGAATAGCCTCTAGATAGAATCGACGTTATAGTCCTTTATACCTTAAGGTTTGAAGGACTATAATAATAAGAGCTATTTCTCATACCTCAAGGTAGGTTGGGATAGAAGCAATCATATCCAAATTTAATATTGAGAAGCTCAACAAAAATAATTTCTTATTGTGGAAATTGTAGATGAAAGTTATCCTTACAAAGGATAATTGACTTGCAACCGTTAGTGGAAGGTTGACAGACTTCACAAATGACGTCACATAAAATGAAATAGGCATGAATGTTGTTGCAAATCTTCATTTATCTTATTTGATGAAGTTTTATTAAGTATAAAAAATATTAAATGAAATATGAGATCATCTCAAAAATCCGCATAAGGCCAAATCAGTCTACGATAAATGTTTCTTTAAAGGGGAACTTATACCTTTCAAATGTTAGAATCCACTTTGGTGCTTGAACACAATAATAATATGACTACTATATTCTCTTAGCTCATGTTATTGGATTATAGAATAGAGATACAAGAACATGTCAAACTTCTATTTCAAGTCTACCTAATATATATGATCAAATCATCATTAACTTAATCAATAATCTTCTTAAAGAATACCTAGTCTTCGATAATGCTATAACTGTACCTTTAAAGGAAGAAATTCAATGGAGGAATAAAAAAGATAGATAGTTTAGTTTACAATAAGTTAAAGCCTTGAGATTTAAAAAAACTTAAAATGATATAATCATGGCAACAAAGATCACTTTAAAAAGATTATTAAAATTAAAATACAAAAATTCTCAATCCTTGAAAATTTTTTACAAATACTTCAGATGATACTAATGCTCTGTGTTGTGAAATAATAATAGCAATTGAAAGTAGAAAATCACTATAGAGGTGTTTGGTAAACAATTGATAAGTTGTTTTTAGATTTTTGACCATCTTAAAAAGTTATTGATGTGTTTAGTAAATGACTTATTGGTTAACTTATTTAACTCCGATAAGTTGATTTCTAAAAACTCCATATGAGGAGCTTTTTTACGATTAGCCAAAAATTAATAGGTAAAAAGTCAATTTTAGCCTCCTTTCATAATGTTTGAATTATGCTAATTATGCTATAGTGATATTATGGATAATTCAAACTAAAAATCATACATAATTAAAAATCTTACATGTATTCTACAATGATAAAATTGTTTATACGATGATGTGAGTTTTTTAGTTACAAAACTTGGGATTTTTTTTACCAATGAATAAGTTTTTTGGTTACAAAATAAAAATTATGTTGCAGTAAAAAATTTTAAGAATGTTTTATTTTTTTATTAAAGTTAAAAACTTAAATTTTTATAAAATTAAATATCTAATCATGGCCTTATAAATTCTTTTTTTTTTAATGTCATGCTCTCATAAGTTATTTTACACTTAAATAATTAATACTAAACAGATAATTTTACCAAACATCTTTAATAAACAACTAATGTTATCCACTGGTTAAATCAACTAATATAATCAGTTGTTAACTAACTGTTGATAGAATCAGCTAACAGCTAATGCAATCAGTTAATTGTCAAACAGGGCCTATATGATGTATGACTTTTCGACCCAAGAGCTACTTTTCATATGACCTCTAGAAGAGAAAGGTTCCATTATTACATATTTATATTAAGAGGATCTATACACAATTGTCACAATTATCTTATAAATGCTATCGATATTAGAACCATCAAGTTAAAGATGATTGATGGTTCAATTTGTACTATCCAAGAAGTATGACATGTAGAGGGCTTGAAGAATAAATTATTACCATTAGTATGAATAGATGATCTTGAGTAAAAAAAGAAATTATCACCAAAATTTTAAAGATAATTTGAGGTACGCTTGAACTTGTAAAAGAAAAAAAAATAAGTACAAATTTGTACAAGTTAAGGGGAGAGACATTCCTAGAAGTAGAAATATTAGTCAATTTAAACTTTTTAAGAGAAAGATCTTTAATTTTAAGGCATTAAAAAATTTAGACATATATCTAAACAAGAGATGAAGATCCTTGCTGACCAATAATTACTTCCTTTGCTTACAGAGGTATCGCTAACCTATTATGAGCATTATGTTATAAATAAGTAACATCATGCATAATTTAACACATCAAATTCAAGAAGTAAGGTTTTTATTGGCTTACTCTAATGTGTGATAAGCACCAATTCCATCCTTAAAAGGAGCAAAATAATTTATCTCTTTCATTAATAATTATTCCAAGAGGTGTTACATGTACCTTATCAAGAGAAAATCATATGTATTTTCTTCAAAATTTACAAAAGCAAGTATTAAACTTAATTTTGGTGCAAAGATCAAGCGTTTAAGAACAAATAATATTAGAATATATTGATAATAAATTTGATGCATTTTGTAAGATTGAAGATAATAAACGACAAGCCATTATTGCATACATTCCTTAATAAAACTGGATAAATTAAACTTTGAGAAAATAACAATATTAAGATCTATAAGCCTAGATTAGGTCTTTTATCAACTACAATTGAGTTAAAAACATCACTAGGGATGTGGATTGGGAAGACAATATATTATTCTAACCTCCACACATTTGGAAGTTTGTACATGATGTATAATGGCAAAGAAATCACAAAGTTGGATCTAAAATCTATGAAATGCTCATTTTTAGAATATACTAATAAAGTAAAAAGGTACGTCTATGAGATCTCTCTGCCTATAAACTTGTTATTAGCATGGATGTCACCTTTTTAAAAGATAAAGTACAAAGGCAAGAAGAAGATAATATCACTTTATGAATAATTTTTGAAACTATGGTACATATGGAAAAGAAATTTCATTAAAAAACTTTTTTGAAGCAGTACCTGGCCAAGATGTTCAAGAATCAATTAAGTTTGAAGTCTTATAATTCATTGATTAGATGGCAAAAAAGATCGCCAAATTGGCACTAAAATTATATAATTGAGGGTGATATAGTATATCACCTTTTAATAGAGGATAAAGAGTCGTTAACTCTGTAAGAAGTATATAATAATTTAGATGTCTCTAAATGGATGTTATCAACGTAAAAAGAAATTGAAACTTTATAAAACTAAAAGTTGAGAACTTGTACCATTGCCATAAGGAAAGAAACTTATTGGTAATAAATGGATCCTCAAGATCAAGTGAAATAATGATAATCAAGTAGAGGGATATCGTGTAAAATTGATAGTGAAAAGATATGTTAAAAAATAATTGGCTTTAATGAAATATTTTTAGTTGTAGTTCGACGTATTATAGTTAGAATAGACTTGACAATATATGTTGTGTTTAACTTACATCTAAAATAACTATATATGAAAATTACATTTTTTTTCATAGAGATCTTGAAGAAAGAATAAAAAGGAAAAGGTACAAGTTAAACAAATCTCTATACTATCTTAAACAGGTGTCGATGTGTTAGTATAAGAGATATGTTTTTTATCATAAAAATTGATACAATAGACTTAATACAAACCCTAATTTATATTTTAAGAGGTTTGTGATAATAATTTTATTATCTTACTATTGTATATAGACTACATATTGGTTACATGCCATAACAAAAAATGTATTGAAAACTGGTTGCCTTTTGAGGGAGTTTCTGTAACACTCAAATACCCCCTGGGAGGATACATGGATACCACCCAAGACAGAACAATTAAACCAAACATCACACTGATATTTATTT
>JANZLC010000201.1:29760617-29773110 GCA_026413385.1 Erythroxylum gracilipes | reverse complement strand
TCATGTTAATGAGAAAAAGACAAAATCACTTAATATCTTTTAATAAAAGAAACTCTAATAAAAAATTAAATCTTAATTCATCCAATTCCAATGGCTCCAATTACAATTCCAAAAGAACGTATCCAATATTCTAGTGCCATTGGACAGAAATTTTCGGTATTGGAAACCAATCGGTCCGCCGCCTGGTGATTTTTTCGGTAAGCCCGAAAATTTCTAGAAAAATTCCCAAATTTTCCCAAAATATAAAACACACAAAAATCACTCCAATTAATTTTTCAAGCACAAATACCACATTTTTTTCAACCAAATCGCATTTAGGCACATATACCGGGAAATGTCATAAATGCATGTACAATTATGTTCATGTGCACAATTTCACTATTCCCATATCGGGTATACATGGATATTTCAAAATAAATCCTAAACCCTCTTAACCCTTTACCAAATTACCATTCTACCCTTTTCATCAGGGTGAGATGTTACAAAAATGGATTAATATTACACATTAATGATAAAAATGATAATCCAACTAAATAATAAGAATTTCTATATTAACAATAGAAATCAACGAGTCAAGTTAATAATTATATAATAGAAATCAATCTATAAACTTAATATTTTATAATATGAGTTATAAATAAAATATTATAAATATATTATATGATTTATGAATATTATTATATAATAAATAAAAATGCAATGAAAGACATATTAAACTTATGAATATATTATATATACTATGATTAATTATTTATTTCTAATTATAATAAGTTATTAATATATAGATATGATAAATTAATAAATTTAGTAAATTAAATTGTTTTACACATATTACTCTTATACTTTTTAAATTTTTGATACAATCTCTTATGACATGCATGTTCAAGTGATTAAAGTTTATTATATGTATTGTTGAAAATATAGTTGTAAATAGGAGTTACTTTATCATAATTAGGAGTTAATATTGTTCCTTATTTAGGAGTAATGCTGATTATATATACCTTTGTAACATATAATCTTTCATAAATCAAGGGCAATATTTTCTCTTAAGCTTTTCTATATTTTTTCATGGTACTAGAGTATGGATTCTCTACCTAGTGTCAATAAGGATTATGCCTTGAATACTAGAAAAGAATGCCATAGTTCTATTGTTCGAGGCCAAGCAGATCGTGGCAATGGCACTAATGGCGTAACCCGTGACCAAACTAAAGCCTAATTTTCAAGTTGGACAATCACAACCTAAAGGGGCAATAAGAGGCAAGGTATGTGTTGTGACAAGATTTGCCATGAAGTTTCAGAGTGTTTTGAGGCCATCAGCTAGGGCCATAAGGAAA
The DNA here is from genome assembly GCA_026413385.1 of Erythroxylum gracilipes. Taxonomy (NCBI): domain Eukaryota; kingdom Viridiplantae; phylum Streptophyta; class Magnoliopsida; order Malpighiales; family Erythroxylaceae; genus Erythroxylum; species Erythroxylum gracilipes. Next base: position 29,771,776 of record JANZLC010000201.1, on the reverse strand, counting down.
AAATCATATTGAGCTAGTCCGCGGCCGAAAGTAGGCCAACTTAGGAGGTGAGCAAGCCCTAAGAGGGGCTTAAGCTTTTCATGCCACCCAAGGAAAATAAAAAAATAGTAGCAACATTCCAAGTCAATTTAGTGAATAGTTTTAGAAACAGTTAACACTTATAGATCATGATAACTCTAAAAAGCTTTCTAGTAAGGATTTTGATAACCTTACATGAATATTGGATACTAGGGCATCCAATCATATAATATGTTGCTTGTATTTGATGTGCGGTGTCAAAGAAGCAATACCTGTACCAGTAATTTTTCCTAATGATCCAAGGCAACTGTGAAAATGATAGGTAAAGTCATATTAAGTCAAGATGTGACTTTAATTAATGTTCCTTATGTGCCTAGTTTGATTTGCAATTTGGTTTCTATATATCAATTGATTACTGAGTTAAATATTCAAATTATGGTAACTAATAAGCTTTGTGTGATACAGGATAGTTCCTCGAGGATATCGATTAGCGTTAGTGAACTTTAGGGGCTCTATTACTTCAAGTCTACGAGGCTATATTCAGCTATGAAGATATAGAGAATGGACTCCTTCATTGTTGGGCATTGACATCTCGAACATCAGTTAAGTCAATAATTATATTTTATTCTTGATATTAGTAGGATAGATTTTCAGAACAAAAATATCTATGATTATATTTTCGAGTCAAATAAACTCGTCTTTTCTATTAAGTATTAACAATGTTGTAAGTTGCTTTGATCTTTTCCATTGTGTTTTATGGGGAACTTATTATAAGGCATCATAGTGTGGTGCACACTATTTTATTTATATTGTGGAAGATCATAACCATACACTTTGGGTTTACTTATTGAAAGAAAAAAGTTAGGCTAGTTGATACCAAATAAATCTTTAAAAGTTGGTTGAAACTCAATTTAGGAAGACTATTAATTGCATATAGAGTGATAATGGGTTGGAGTTTAATTGAGGCTAATGCAAGAATTCTATAGAGAGAAGGGTATTATTTATGAAACTAACTACACATATACGCTACAACAATATGGGATAACAAAACGTAAACAATGGAATATTTTGTAGGTAGCAAGTGCAATGCAATTTCAAGCTGCTTTGCTTTCCTATTCGTTTTTAGGGCAGATGTGTTTTAACTATGACTTATTTTATAAATAGAACACCGACTGTTAAATTGAACAAATAATCACTACAAGAGATTTTTTTTTGGTATGGGGTCATCCTACTAACATGTTAAAGTGTTTGGCTACCTATGAAATGTGTATAATGATCTAAGAATAAATTAATGCCCAAAAGTCGAAAATATATCTTTTAGGATACCTTTATAGGAAGAAACACTAGAGGCTTTATGAACTCAAAAAGGTGATTTTTTTTCTTATAACGTTTCATTTTATGAAAATGTGTTTTTTTTGCTCAAAATGATGAACACATTGAACGTCGAATTTAAGATATTAATCACTCTTTTGATGAAATTTTTGATATGCCGGACGAGTGATAAGAGAGAAGACAAAATCGAGAGCAAAAATTTGGAATTAAAGGCCAATGCTAATAATTCTCAAGAGGAGATTGCTAGAGCTTAAGAAATAGAGAGTAGGTTGCAACAAACGACCCGTCAACTAGCTCAATTAGAGGACTATATTGTTTATCCTGCCATTACAAGAAGTTTAGGGCCATTTGTAACCAAAATTTCTCCCCCTCTTTGAATCCACCATAATATGACAGCTCTTTAAGTACTCCTTATCCCTTAGCAAATTATATGAAGTTTGATCATTTTCTTAGGTTCATTGAGTGCTTTTAACAGTCATAACCTTAGAGGTTGAGCATAAGAGCTATGCAGAAGCTATGAAAAGTGTAAAATAGCTATATATAATGGCACGAGAATTTCTCGAGCTTGAAACAAATAAAACATGGTCTTTTGAGACTTTGTCGCCTGAAAAGAAACCAATTGATTGTAAGTAGGTATTTAAGATCAAGTACAAGTCAGATGAAATTGTTGAGCGATATAAAGCACGATTGGTCTAAAGGGTTTCACACTTATTGAAGGTATTGATTTTTACAAGACATTTGAGTCAACCGCTAAGCTCGTCATCATTCATATTTTTGTGTTCATAGAAGTTGTGCAAGGTTAGGAGTTGCATCAAATGAAAGTTAACAATGCATTCCTACATGAAAATTTAAAGGAGGAAGTATACATATAGCTTCCTCCTAGATTCAAGAACAAGTTATGAAAACAAAATTTGTCAATTATACAAGTCAATTTATAGGTTGTGCCAAGCTTCTCAAAATTGGTTCACTAAGTTGACCACAAAACTAAAGAGGTATGGTTTAGATCAATCTAAAGTAGAATATTCACTATTTACTTTTCTAAAAAGGCAGTGTATTTTTGGGATTATTGGTATATATAAATGACATCATTTTGATGGAGAACAATACGGTGACATGTTTGACTTTAAAATTGTATCTGTATAAATGCTTCAATATTAAATGTTTGGGGGTATTGAAGTATTCCTTCGGGATTGAAATGACCACTCATCCAGGGGATTATTCTTATGTCATAAAAAATATGCTGGATAGATTGTCCGAAATAGGATTACTTGGAAGCAAACGCGAGGACATTCTAATAGAGCAGGGTCACCATCTAGGCTTGGTCGATGGTGAATTAGTTGTGAACAATTCATCCTATTGGCAACTAGTGGAACGTTTTATCTATCTCACAATCACTTGGCTCGAGATTTGGTTCACAATTCATATGTTGTAGCAATTTGTTCAAACACCATGTAAGGAGCATTTTGAAGCGGCTATGCACATTATTTGCCATATTAAGAGGCAACTAGGCCAGAGCATTCTCCTTTAGACTAATAATGATTTTCTCGACTTCAAGCTTTCTATGACTCGTATTGGGTAAGTTATCCTGTTTCATGCAGTTCAGTGATTGACTATTTCGTGATACTCATTCAATCACCAGTGTCGTGGAAGATGAACAAACATAGTATTATGTCCGAGTCATCAGTGAAAGCTGAATATAAGGTGATGGTTGCTGCTACCAGTGAGATGTTACAGTTGAAGTCTTTATTGGCTTCTTTAAGCATGGTTCATTGTAAACCTATGGCAATGGCTAACCTAATTTTTCATGGACGCACCAATCAGATAAAGATTGATTGTCACTGTGTTAGAGAGCAAGTTTAAGCAGGAACTGTATCACTACGTTAGAGAGCAAGTTTGAGCAGGAACTGTTATTACATCGCATGTGAGGTCATAATTCCAACCAACAAAGATTTTTATCAAAGCTCTATGATGATCACAATTTCAATACTTGCTTAACAAGTTGGATATTTATGATATTCATATGCCAAATTAAGGGGGTATTGGAAATACAATTATAAATAGGAGTTACTTTAATGAGGAGTTAATATTTTACCGTAATTAGAGTTAATGTTTTACCTTATTTAGGAGTAATATTGATTAAGTTAATGTTTTACTTTATTTAGGAGTAATATTGATTAAGTTAATGTTTCACCTTAATTAGGAAGTAATAGGAGTAATATTAATTAAGTTAATGTTTCACCTTAATTAGGAGTTAAAATTTCACCTAATTGTGGAGTAGTGTTGATTATATATACCTTTGTAACATATAATTTATCAAAAATCAAAGGGAATATTTTTCTTCAATTTTTCCCTAAATTAACATGTATCTCACTTAAAGTGTTTAACAAAAACACTTAATCTATTAAGGTATGTGTTTATTTAGAATAATTTTAAAAAATAATTTTAAAACACTAAAGGCTTCTACATTCAAGACATTTATGTTGAGTCATAATATTTTTTTATCCCACTTAAAAAATTACGTTAAAATAATTTTCACACAATTCTATTCATCATTTTTTATTTAAAATTTATTGTTTATTTTTGGGTCAATGCTAGGTAATAAGCTAATATTGTAATATGATAGAAGCGAGTTTGAGAGGGAGAGTCACCAAAAACTCATAGGTTTGAATTGCAGAAATAATTTTTTTTTATAAAAATATAACAAGTGTATATCAATAACCCTCCCCAAATCCCGATAAAGTGAAGAACCTTTTGTAATGGGTAGGTTGAATTTGAATTTAAATTTGACTTTGACAGAAGTACGATTGGATGACAATTATTTATTGTGAACTCTATGCAGACTTTAAACTTTAAAAGGGAACAGAAAGAACGGTGGAAACAATTACTAAAGTATCATGAAACAACAATAAGTGGACCTAGCTTGGGTTGGGCCCTCAAGGGCTCCGTCTATTATTAGATTTGGGCTAAGACAACTGGTCTACAGGTTAATAGAGAAGCCCTCTGAATTCTAAAACCTACCCCATTTTCACAAATCAAGCAAACACTTGCGTTGCGTCTATGTAATGTGCCACATGGAAATATATGCCTTGGCCACTAGATCTAAACCAGGGCGGACTCTACAAGAAATGAACAAAGGTTTCTTTGGTACTATCGAGTCTTTGCATAGTGTTACTTTCCGGCCAAATTTTTTCCTCGTACAAAATTGACTTGGCAAAATTTGCATCTCCCTACTGTCATAGTAATCATAAGCTACCGTCACTAGAATCCCATCAAGATCTTCCTCAACTTGGAAAATCCTAGTTTTATCCAAGCTTGTAGATACAATGCTAAAAATCTACTAGTTTATCCATTTGTATTTCAAGAAAATGGACAAATGAATCGTAAATATCGATTCCAGATTAGTATGTATACGACAAAGCCTTAGTATGATATCCATTTGGTCCCGTTAGATATAGTATACTAAGGCTCTGTGAAGTACTAAAATCCTTAGGCGTACGCGTACGATACATACAGAAGAGATATATATAGTATATATAAGTCACTGATTCGAGTGGAGTTAGTAAGTTGACGTCTGAAACACTGTCTTCCAACAGAAAGTGGGATCACTTCAGTTCTTTGAAAGACGAATATGTCGATGTCCTTGAAATGTCCGCCCTCCACGCCATCTCTCTCCTCGACCTCTTATCTTCACGTACTCTCTCTTCTCTTTCCAGTCTGGACTAGTTTGTCTATGTAATGTTCTATGCATATGGGCTGGTTTTGATCCTTGAATTGATAGCAGAGAAGAGGATTAGAAGGACCAAGATTGGTGTTTCCTGGTGGGTGGGGAACTTCAAATCAAGTGGTTTTCAAGTTGCCATCTTTTCCGCAGATTCGAGCTGCTTCTGGCTCCTCTTCTCTTGATACCGGTACCCTTCATCTATTTCTCACTATCTTCATTTTCTCCATTTGTTTTTGGATTAAAGATATGTTCTTTTTGGTCTTTGATGTGATGGTTTTTAAAGGGGTGACTACTGAATTGGATGCTGTGTCTAGCTTCAGTGAGATCGTTCCCGACACTGTCATTTTCGATGATTTCGAGAAGTATGTTTCAGTTAGTTTATTTGAGCAATGCTTGGTTACTTGCTTACTCGGGCTATTGTCTTGTGTCAAGTGTAATTGACGATTGTTTGGTGTTTAATTTTACAATATAGGTTTCCTCCAACTGCTGCTACAGTTAGCTCTTCCCTTCTTTTGGGTATATGTAGCTTGCCAGATACTGTTTTCAGAGTAAGCACATAAATTAACTTACAGCATAACTGTGAAGAGTGCTTTTAGTAATCGTTTAGGTCAATAAAAGTCACGGTTAGTTTCATTTTTCTTTATTTTCAACTTGAAATTTCCTTTTTTATCTGTTTGTAGAATGCTGTGGACATGGCTTTAGCAGATTCAACGTGTTCTACTCTAGAAAATCCTGAATTGAGATTGTCTTGTTTTACTAACAAGGTTGGATTTCTTGACTGGTGGTTTCCCTTACTGGAGGATGTCGTGTAAATTTGATTTCGGGGATCTAGTTAGGCTTACTGGGTCATTCATGTAGGCTTTAGTGAATGTTGGAGGAGATTTGGCAAAACTAGTACCTGGCCGAGTTTCAACTGAAGTGGATGCACGGCTGGCCTACGATACTCATGGAATTATTAGGAAGGTAACAAGTTCAAGAGAATGATGGAATTATTTGCTTATTCATTTCTGTATAGTGGATGATGTTGCAAGTGGTGTATGGTCCAAGGTAATTGATCAGGATCCTAGCAGGGAGTCCTTAATTTGGGTGGATAACCATTCATTTATATGCTTTCTGATAGTATTTTCCCAATCTTGACCCTGATATTTTGGATGACATATTTTGTCAATAACATAGTTTCTAAGCTGTCTAGCATTATGCGTTTCAGCTAGCCTTGGCATGTCTTTTGATGCCGTGTCTCTGTTGAACTTGCAGGTGCATGACTTACTGAAGCTGTACAATGAAATCAATGTTCCCCCTGAGCGTCTGTTATTCAAAATTCCATCGACTTGGCAAGTGAGTATCATACAATAAATAGCAGAGCTGCTGTTTTTATGATTTCATAGATCTCACAGGGCTTTGACACAAAGAAACTGATAACTATTATCATTTTCTTTGACCTTAATTGCTGGATCTTTTATCCAGGGCATAGAGGCCTCAAGATTGCTGGAAACTGAAGGCATTCAGACACATTTGACTTTTGTTTACAGGTAGATTTGTGAAACTTGCAGGATATCCATAAAACTTGCAGTGGAAAATAACAAATGGCATTTAACTCATTAGCGTCAAGTTTCCAAGAGAAGCAAGTCTTTTATTGTAAAGGGTTCACTCTAATACTTAATCCTTTGGTTTATTTCACCATAATTGCTCGAAAAAGCAGAAGGGAGCAAGTTCTTGTCTTTCTGTGGGAATTCATCATGTTCAGGCCAGATTTCAATGTCCATTAATTTCTTTGGTCTCTGGATTTTTGTGATGACAGAAGAAACTACAAACTTGTTTACTAAATCCTTTCCATGTGTGCTTTTCAATTTTTTGTTTCCTTTGTATAACATCTATTTGTTTCCTGTTTCTTGATTGTTTGTTGTCTTAAGTTTTGCTCAAGCTGCGGCTGCAGCCCAAGCTGGAGCTTCTGTTATTCAGATTTTCGTTGGTCGCCTTCGAGTAAGTAGTCCTTTCACTGATTAATAGCATTGTTATCTGAATAGTATTTACTTTGATTTAATTCTTTAGGTGCTTCTGTGTTTTCCAGGATTGGGCACGCAATCATTCTGGTGACCCTGAAATAGAAGCTGCTTTGAAAAGAGGAGAAGATCCTGGGCTAACTTTGGTGAGTCCAGAAAGAGTTTAGCTTTTCTAGCTCTTCAGTTTTCAACTCTGTATTAGGTGTTCCCTGACATATTTTATTGGCTTCAAAATTTATATATTCTATCATTTCGTAATTAAGATGTGACTTTAGAAGAGTAGCTACAAGTTTGATTCAAAATCTGTTTCTCTTTTACTTATCTGTAGATTATTCTTACCTATGAGGAACATTTACTCGATATCCTGAGCGGTACCTTTATCACTAAGGGGACCTTTACAATTCTTAATAAAGTGAATTATTGGAAAAGAAGCAGCAAATCATAATGCTATTAGCTCCTGAGGTCCAAGGTTTGACTCCTTAAATAAGTGGGATTATGATGTGAATGCTGGATGAGGGAGAGAGAGGAAAGGTATGGCGGATATGAGAAATATACTGGCAGTGACTCTTCTGCCTGATCAATGTGTGACCTTAATTTTGGACACTTGTCACTGCTACCATATATTGCACAGATTAGTGGTGGAGTGATAGTACAAGTGACCATATCCTCCTGTTTTACTTTGTGCTAATATGTCTAGCAACATCTATCTATCAACTGTTGGTGGTCTTGATTAGGAGGCAGAATATGTATTCAACTTAGTAGCATTCTTGTTGCTGTAGTGAAGTGGTATACTTTTGCTTTACTGATTCTTACTTTTAGCATTCCTGCTGTAATTCAGACCTCTCTTTTGATTTGAAGGCTGAAGTATCAATAAATTTCTAAAAAGTAAATGTATTGGACTACTTAATTCATAGTAGCTACTTTATAATTTACTTCTTAAAGCATCATGATTTTCTAATCCCATTTTCTGTTATTATCTACAGGTAACGAAAGCTTACAATTACATTCACAAGTATGGATATAAATCAAAGTTGATGGCTGCAGCTGTTCGTAACAAACAGGACTTATTCAGTCTTCTGGGGTAATGTTTAGGTTCCTTTCCTTTTCCCTATGCAATTTATTTATTTTTTTCCCTGGGGGGTTACGGGTCTGGTTTGGATCATGTAGTCATATTTATAGATGATTACTTTTGACTGCTGAAAATTTGAGTTTACATTTGATGCATGTTCTCGTTTGCAGGGTTGACTATATAATTGCACCTTTGAAGGTACTGCAATCTCTGAAAGAATCTGTAACTACTCCTGATCAGAAGTACTCCTTTATCCGAAAACTATCACCACAATCTGCTGCCAACTATAATTTCAGCGAAGAGGAGGTCTGCTTTTCATGCACTCTCACCATTGCTTGTTTACATATTTAGTTTACTGTCAAATCGTATTTATAATCACAGACCTACCATTACTCTTCCAAAGCTTAATCTTTCCCTCAAGCTTTGTCCATTCGTTTCAGCTTTCTTGTCACTCTAGTTTCAAATTCATAAACTTTTCTGGTTGGAGAAACAAGATTGCCTCTTTTATCTAGTGCCTTGATAACAGAGGTGTAAGACTGTAAATTGTTGTTGGTAGAGGCATCTCTACTAAAATGTCATCTCCATTTTAGCTGTCTTTATTAGGGAACAGAGATCTTTCTGTTTCATGTGCATACCTTTAGGTATACAGCATCCTTTGAATTTGCACCTCAGATATTTTTGCATCATATTGAGCCCCATCATTGGACTAAACTTAGTTTAACTCTTTATCTGTATATATTTTCTGATTGATTCTTCTGTTATGTTAAGGTTGCAAAATGGGACCAATTAAGTCTGGCATCAGCTATGGGACCTGCATCAGTCCAGCTTCTGGCTGCTGGACTGGATGGCTATGTAAATCAATCGAAGAGAGTAGAGGAGTTCTTGACAAAGATTTGGCCACCCCCCAATGTGTAAGGCTTTTTCAGTCATCTGGGCAAAAATTGGTTGAGCCTCTTGGCAATAAATCGAAAACACACACCGAGTGCTCTTCATTCCACCCCTATTCCTGTGTCTAACATGAAATTGAAACCTTTTGTTTTCATATCCACCACAGCATTAGGAATTTCCAAGGTACTTCATTTTTCTCTTGCATGTATGAGCGTAAACCTTCAAGTGAAATCCCAATCTGTTGTGTTGGGTTTACCCTAACCCAATAGGAAGTGATTCCTTTCTAATTTCTGTTTCTAATTTTTGTTTTCAGTCGTAATGGTCCAGTTATTTCTTCAAACTACCGGCTGAACTGAAAAAATTAACCCAAAAAAAAGAAAAAAGACAAGAACTTTCATGAAATCCAACATTATTATAATTATCTTCAATTCTTCTCCCGCTGTTTTTCCGTATATAACAGAAAACTTGGAAGGTTGGATATTTGGAGAGTTGCGTCTCGGATACTTAAAGAGTTATTAATTGCTTTCTTGGAGGGTTGCTGTACTGTCAACCTTTGGAGCTGAGTTGAGCTTAGTATTGTTGAGTGGTTCGACTTGTTTTTCACCAGTCACTGCGTAGCTAGCCACTGTGTGTTAGCTCCGTATTTTGTTTGTTATTAGCTTAGCTAGCTGGTAATTCAATCAGAACATAATTTGTTACTCTAGAGTGATGAAATTCACAGGTGGTATTATAAAAAAGCGAGTTTTTGAAGTTTCTCCTACTTTCTTGCAATTTTCCCATATTCTCTCTTCAGCCAAACAGTCGTTGTTGCTAATGTTGTTCAGACCTTGATTTCTTCGTGAATTGCTAAGAATTACCGTCCAACATGTTAATGAAAAATCCAAGCAGTTGTGTCAGTATCCATGTTGTATTTATTCGTTGTCAAGCCAAGCAATGATGAAAATCTGCTACAAGCGTGGCGAAAATGCAATTCAATGGTAATTGCATGGATTTTCAGTTCACTCTTAGTTGAGTTTCACTCCAGCGTTGTGAATGTGAAGACGGCAAAGGAGACGGGGATGGACCTGTAAGAAAGATTTTCAATGAGCAACGCTCCCAGAGTCCACGAACTCAAACGAGAGATCTTACTAATACAACAGGACTTACCCCTCGTAACCTACTTCAACAAAACCAAAGCATTTTGGGAAAATGACTTGCAAATTACTGGAGCATTCCACAATGCTCATTATGATTTTGAAACTCGGACCGGATTAGCCGGCTCGATCAGTGACCGGTCGGCTATTTGATCCGAGTAATCTCAAAAAATCAGTCCCCAATTGAATAAGTAGGAATCGGTAAGAACCGGTCAATTGACTGGTCGAACCGGTTTGACCACTGGTTTAATAATTTTTTTAAAATATTTTTTATATTATTTGGTATATTTTTTATTTTTTAAATATTACTAATATTATAAATAATTAAATATAATTATTGCGTAATTATGATATCACAACGATTCGACCGGTAGTTAAACCGGTCAAACCGGTGATCAATAAAGCCTCCGATTTGACGTCCGATCTTAGTTTCAAAATCTTGATGCTCATGCAGTGCAGCAAAGGAATAATGGCCAAAAGAGGGGGTGAAAAGTTAGACAATTTTCTTATGGAACTAAACGATCATTTCAATGTGGTCAGGTCACAAATCTTAAACATGGAATCTGTTGGGCCCCGATTCACTCTTCAAACCACCATGGTTAAGCAAAAAGGCAACACTCTATCAAAAACTATGAATTAACCAAAGCTCACAATGCTGGAAAATTTTAAAGAATGCAAATCTTGGTTTAAAACCCATCTAACTTTACCTATACCTTTTCTAAACAATTAACAATCATAAACCCTCTCAAACCGCCTTCATTAAACACATTAAACACAAAAACCCTAATTACCAAGAGAAAAACCAATGCTGGAATTTCTAACAACCAAGGAAAACATGCAATTTCTTTTATATAACCTTAGCCATACCTTATCTAACCCATTAGCATCACTACTTATCTACTTAGCCAACAAGTTTCGAACATCTCTAACCTATATGAAACCCAAACAAAATCAGATTTTGTTAAACCTCCATGAAAGCTTAAACCATTTTCTTTTCT
>JANZLC010000201.1:29738412-29754150 GCA_026413385.1 Erythroxylum gracilipes | reverse complement strand
TGTTGTGTGTGAACTAGTCTGATTTGATTGTACTGTCTTGGGTGGCATCCACATATCCTCTCAGGGGGTATTTGGGTGTTACAATCACTATCATCGTTAATATCACAATCCTCTACATCATTATTGTTACTACCGTTATCAATTGTATCAACGCTTATAACATTACTTGCTTCAGAACGTTCGCCATGATAAATCCATGGAGTGTAGAATTTATCTATGCCTTGAATTAGTAAGTGATTATATATCACATCTTGACTTTGAATGTTCACATTTAATCAATCTATATGGGAACAATGAATACAACATTATAAACCTATTTGATCTTTTACAAATTTCATGAAACTCTTAACTCCTAAATATTTAGTGAACTATTTCCGATAATACATACAACTTTTGTCCGTGATGCTATACAATTAAAGTAAATTACTAAATGCAATTTAAGTTCTAAATAACATAATGGAAAATCAATACAAGTTAACTTACTAAGTTTTAATTCAAACAAACAATGAAATTGAGCATGGTAATGAAATTGACCATGCTAAGAATAAGAAGCAAAAACCCATCTCAAAAGCAACATGTACAAGTAGTGAGTTTTAAACATACCTTTTAATTCTCAAGAAAAAAATGTAAGATCTAATTCAATTTCTACTTTCGCTATTATAAGCTTCAGCACCTCCTGTTAGAAAGCATTTGTAAATAAAGTATTAATATCATTATTAATAACAAGCATATCAAACTACTCTTAATAAAGAATCAATTAAAAGCAAGTATAAAGAAGGATGATGTTTTCCCTTCAGATTTGATTTAAAAACCAATTTGTTAAAGATTATAGAATTACGATCTTGATATATCAATAACAATTCACTTTCTTTTTAACAAAAATAGAGATATATCTAGACCTAGAAATATTGAAAATTAAGTATATCCCCATTTGGATAAATTTTCATAATATACCATTTGGAATAGTAGTCCATTATAGGGTTGAGTTACCTAGCTAGTTACCTAGGCAAACCTTTATGCCTTGATTAAGTTGTAGTCGAGATAAGGAGAATAGGTTATGTAAGAATTTACATTAAATTGAAATTGGAACAAGAACTACCTAACACAATCCCTATAATTAAGCTTAAAGAAGGCAATATTTTTATAGAGGCTAAAGTTTGCGTCTCATACAAATGAACACATATATGTAAATCTCATTCATATGAGAACTTCCTTTTAAAAAGTCTTATTCATATATACAAAAAATTGAAGAATTTCTTAGAGAAGAAAAAAATCAAACAATTGAAAAAGAATAAGAAAGTACTTAAGACCATATAAGGTGACAATACTTGTTGGAAGAGTAAGAAATCCCAAAAAAAAAGGTAAAAATTATTTGATTTATAGGAAAACAATAATGAGGTACCATCTTTATCAAATTCTTATGATGATAATGATGATTGTGATGTTGATCTTTTATATGATAAGTTATTCGAAGGCTCAGAGGTCATGAGGTTGAAAAGGAAGGAATTATCTTTCAAGCATAAAGAGATTTTAAAGGAAGAAATTATATGTATGACATGATAAAACCTAATAGAATGGTCATTGTCAATGATAATGAGCATAATTTGTTGCATATGAATGAGACACTGAATAAAAGAGATTTATGTCCTGAAAGAATCATTGCCTAGATTCACTATAAGTAGTGAAAAATTGAATAACATGTTTGGAGCCTAAAAGAGTCTAAATAATAGGCATGAAATTGGGTTCTCTTATAAAAGTGCACCATACAATGCCAATACATTTTTCTATAATGCTTATCGTGATGAATCATTACTTTAAGTCATCTCATAAGTATGTGACATTAAATTCTAGGCATGAAAACTTCAACACTTATACATCATCTTCTAGGTCTAAAGGTAGAAAGAATTTCAATTTATGAAGAATCCCTAAATTTATTCTTTAAAAAGGAGGTAGAGCTACTAATGGAATCATTACTTAAATGACCACTAATCAAGAAAGATATGAATGTATACCTTCTTACAAAGAGTTAGGAGAAGAGAGCAGATAGGTAATATAATGCACAAATTGCAAATCTACATATACTCCTCTTGATCACCTTCGGGTTATAGGGATATTAGTATAGATTGTAGATTTATCTCAAACGACTTTCATAAGCTAAATAATTTATTTAAGAGGAAATTTCAAGTTTATTTAAGAGTGACCAATAGCTCAAATTAAGATAAGATTAAGATTCATATTCACGAGACCTTTCTAATTATTGAGACCACCTGCTAAATTTGGGAGATGTTTCAAGTTTTTTACTTCAAATAAATGTGTGATAAATAGAGTTGACAATTGGACAAACCATGCATGGGTCGTCTATGGTCAAAGCTTGTGCTAAATATTCTAAATTCAAATTGGGTTTGGTCGGAAGCCTAATCAACCCCAAAGCTAGCAAGTCAAGCCTAAGTTGTGTCAGTGTTCAATTGGGCTTATAACTTATGGCCCAAGCTCAAGCTTACTAAGCTCAGCCTAGCCAAATCATGCCAAATAAAATAGAGTTGTTTAAAGATTTCATATCAGTTCACTTAGTAACTTAACAATGTTGTTTTGTTATAAAATGATGTCTTTTTATATATAAATGAGTTTAGGTTTCAAGCTAGACTCAAACTATGGAGCTTGAGCATAAGTTACATCAAAAGCTCAAAAACTATCGAAAATCGACCTAAAATCTATTTAACTCATATAGAACTTGTTGATTTAGATTAGTTCGAACTAGGTTCGGCCTTTTACGAAGCTAGTGACAAGCTAATAAGCAAACCAATGGTTCTCAAACTTATAGATCAATTTCTATTTTTTATCGACAAAATTTTTGATTGGTGTTATTCAACTCTAAATAGCCAAAGTTATGTTACTTTTTTTTTTTGGTAAATAAGTTATGTTACTTTTATTGTAGCCTTATAACTACATTAAGACTTAAAAGGGCAACTAATACTCCATAAGCTCATCACAAAACCCCTAAAAGGCTCATATAATGTTTTATAGGCTAGCCCACCATATAAAGACTTATACTCTACCTCACTCAAAAACCACGCTCCTTTTCTCTCACTAAGAGACCTATGCTCCTATTTAGGGATTGAAAAAAAGGCTAAAGTCTAACTCCAAATGTTCTTATTCGACCTGAAGTTAATGAAATTATCCAAAGTTAGACCATAATTCAAGTTTATACTTAAAAAAATTAGAATTTGAGTTGAGCTCAAATTTTTTTAAAAGGTTTTGGCATGCTTAATTTTAGGACTTTTTTCTGAGTTTTGAGTCAATCTCGATCTTTATGGTATAAACTCAAATCAAAGTCTGAACTTCTTTGTTATACAAAACAGTGTCACTTTATATGTTTGAACAAAATATAATTGTTTTATATTTAATAAATAGTTACTTTTAGGCCTATAAAACTCAATTAATTAAGTTAAATACTATAGGATCAATTGAATTTTAGATTATCTGAAATTTGATAGAACTCAAATTTGAACCAAAAGTTTTAGACGTGATCAAATTTTAGGCCAACTAAAAAATTTATGGGCGTTACCATCTCTACTCCTGTTCACCCCTGCTTTAACTTTCATATTCAACCACTTGTGTAACTCTTCCTGTAGCCGTATTTGTCAACCTTAATGTAAAAGTAAGCCCCTAAATCGAGTCGATAAAGCTACAGTGGGACAACCAATCCCTTGTTCGTATAAATCTTTTGCCCAACTCAATAGCCATTTAACTAATATTAAATAGTAAGGAAGGGTGGCTAACAATAATATGAACCATGAGTCACGCTTCAATCAAACTAAAAAAGTGCTCTCTGAAACATCGTCATGAAGTGACAAGTTGTCTCCCAAAAGAGTCATGAGTAGACGTAAATTGATAAGGAAAACTTTGATCAAGTTGCTTATCTGGACCAATTTTAATCTAACGAAAGCTAAGAACCTAAAAACAAGGGCCAATGACTCTATAACGTTGTTTAGACGTAGTTTAATTGGTAGGAGACTCTCCAAATTGTTTCTACCATTAGATAATTTAAATTCATATCCTCCTATTGAATCTTTGAAATTTTATAAAATTTATTTAAAGATTTTGTATTAGAAAGTTTTAGGTACATTTAATGTTAAATTTTAATACGATTAATTAGATTGAATATATTACCTAATTTTAAATCAATGATTCATTAAATGACTTAGTTATAGCATATGGTTAATATATTATTACAATAATTTATTCATTCAGAAAATATTTATTATAAGTTCATTAAAAAAACTATTATAATAGAGCATCAATATAACGTTTCTCTTTTTGTTGCCGAGCAGTAAATTAGGTAAGGATTGGTAGCTGGTAACACCAACGAAGCAATCGTTTACAAGTGGAAAGTATCTGGCGTCTATTGGGTCCCAAAGTGCCACAACTCAGTGGAAGAGATTCAATGATGGATATTAATTTAATCAATAATTTGTTAAGAATGATCTCATCATAAACATGAAACATATTTGTCATTTATGGCAGCCATAAACACTAAGTTTGACGAACCCTTCTCGATAAGATTCCTAGCTTGTGGGGGATCAAGTGGGACATTGTCCTTTCGCCAGCGTTGTTGAGGCTCATTAATAAGCTACGTGTTGGATTCTCCTGCAGCGTCCATGCCATTAATTTATGTATACTAATTATTGCGCTTGACCTAGCTAGGCATATTCTATGAATTATTGCAAGAAAGTTTGTAATCTTTCTATGTCCTTTGTTATGTGTTTTATTGGAGGCAAACACGTGGGAAGTATGAAAACCATATGAAATTTTCATGTGAGAACATGGAGAGCTACAGAGCTAGGCAATCAGTGAAAGAAAAAAAGAAAGACAATCAATTGATACCAAACATATATGGGATTCTTGTTCCTTGTATTATTGCTTTGTTTTCGTCTTAATAATGGGAGTTACGTTTGCTTTGTCATGTATTTTTAAGTCACGTTTAATGATTAAGAGGACAAAAGACCACGCCGCCCATCTGTGGTGGCGGCATTGTGAATGTTTTGGTCCTGAGAAGAAGAACTGGTGGCCATAGAAGAGCAATCAGTCGTTTTCAGTCTCTGAATCACCAAACTTCTTGGCAATAATTCAGCATTGTTTTTTGATAAATAAATCAATAATTTCGCACTACTACGTATTCTTAATCTTTTGTACGTTGATTTTACGTGGCCATCTTATCTACAATCTACTTATTTTGACATGGTTATTTAAAATTTTCTTATATATTCACTTTCAATCAAGTATTACAAGTTCATATGCAAGTTCTACAAAATTAAAAAATGTCATTATGGTATGACTGATTAAATCCAACTTCATATTTTAATTCTATAATACCGTCGGCACTCTCATTTCTCTGCTAGGACTTTTAAAAGTTTTATTTGAGTTCTGAAATCCTGCAACACGTGGCAACGAAGGCGGTGCTGTGTTAGGTGTGATAGGGCAACTGCTCCCATTGGGTCCAAGAAAAAATGAATATTTTTAAATAATTATATTTAGTGAAAAAATTAATAATAGGAAAAATATATGTATATGTCCAAAATTTTGCCCCACTAAACTTTTAAGTCTCTCTCAAGTTTGGTGTTTCTTGCGTGCAGAACTCAATATTGCTTGAGCAATTTTTGACCACGTTACCTTCATTGAAAATATGAAACTGTGGACCTCCAGTCAAGCAGGATGGTGTAAAACGTTGCAATAAATAAACCCTTGATGGGTTTTTCTCAAAGTTTATTTTTCAAGTAATAATAGTAAAAAAAACTATAAATTTGGAGAGGATGGTTTAAATTTAGGGTTATAGGTAAACTATCCGTTGTGTACAACTCAGCTCTCTCTTTGCATTTTTACAAAGAAATTATTTGTGTAATTTAAACCCATTATCTTTTGGTTATAAAAGAGTAATCTTACCAATTAACTCCAAGGCTTGCCCTCACTATCTTTTGTGTGTTTCTCAAAAAGTTTTTTTAAAATGAAAAAATGTTGTCTTTTCTTAATAGGAGAAAAATAGAAAGAAATTCAAATAATTTTGGATAGGTCAATAAATCCCCCTTTATTTTTTTTATTTTATCCTACTAATTCCAGGAAACATTTAATATGATAATTTACCCTTCCCTTCTCTTTCTCTTTCATTTTTGTGCTTCCCATTTCTTCTTAGTAAAAATCCTATTTCTTTGTTTCCTTCAACATGTAATTGATTCTATAAACTATAATCCAATCACAATGTTCCAGGTTGGGTTCGTGAATCCATTTTCATGTCCAAATAATTCGCGTAAATCAAGGATCCTGAAGTGATGGCAATAATTCAACATTTAATGGATTAGAATCAAATATGCTTTCAATGATGCCAAGAACCGTGTTTAAGTTCAATGTTTCGCTGTTGAACCTAAAGATAACTTAAGCTTCTTTTTCTCATTTCTCTTATCCGGTAGGTGAGAAAACAGATTAAATCCAGCTTTTCTCTTTATCTAGAAACATATAATTATTTGATCCGAAGAAAAGCAAGAGCTATACATTAATAATCTACGTAAATAAACTAAATCAAGACCAGTGCCAGGTATTCAACTAGCTGACTGAGTACTAGTCTAGATCTACTCTTTCGAGGAGTCCTTTAAACAATGTACAGTAAAAAATGAGGAGCATAATAGCGTTTGTTATTGTTTTGGCTGAACAAAAGACATCATAAAATGGAGAGAATATAGTATTATTATTTCCATATTTTATTCAATTGTCAATTTACCGTGTTACCTGTTTCCATGTGGATTTACACTATCATAACTAAATACGTGGTGACAATGATCATGTCATGTGAATTTATTATTGGACATGTCTGTGTATGGCACGTCAGATATATTATAAAGTCCTTGTTTATGGTAATTAACTCAATATCTTTTACTGCATCAGAAAATATCATTATAGGAACTAATATTTCAATATTTCAATTGAAGTACAACTGCATTTAGGTTCAACAAAAATAGCCCATAAGTTTAATTCAAACAAGCAAAATTGTTGGTGTAGTGGCATCTTATATGTAAAATGAAGAATTTGGATTCTCATACCAAAATAATCCTTTCTAACCCAATTTAACTTATATTTAGGCTCTGGATGACCATCAACTATTACATTAACTGCTAGTTAATTCTATGAATTAATAGTTAATATCTGGAATAATAAGTGCGTAACATCGGATCCTAACTTGAAAACCAACCAAAGTAGATCAGTTGGCATGTTATCAGAAACTTACTGGAATGAACTGAAATATTTGGTCACAGCTCAATAAAGATCTAGCATGAAAGTTGCTGGTTTCTTGGGATTGATACCCTCCTTTTTTTTTTCTCTCACGAAAAATAAGTGGCAATTAACATTGCCACTCAACACCCTATTGTGTACAAAAAACTATGTTTTACACTTTGTCCTTTACGGACAAAAGCCCTACGTCAAACATTAGGCTGCACCATTTCATATACAGATAACGCTACGTTACACAACCAACTTCATCTCTATATATAGCTATCGCTAGTCTAATTCTGATCACAAAACCACTCTCTACTCTCCATTGTTACCGGATATTGGTATTTGTAGTGAAAGTTGAATAACATTTCTTGCCACTGTCTTTCATGGCAGAATCCTACCCTTTTCTACCCGTCTCAAATCATTCGAACTACACTCCTCTCCCAGATGAGAGACAGTCCGGTGAGTCACCACCGAGGGACGGCCGTGGATCGAAGAAAGTGCTCTTAATGATCTTCTCCGGGCTGTTTCTGATTGCTTTCCTGGCCGCTTTAACGGACACTAACAAGGTGTCGACCGAACTTCCAAAGCAAACGTCAGGGAATGAAAATGTGGCATCTGTCACATCGACCAGGCCGGAGAGTTTGCAACCGGCGTCAAGAAGCAAAGCGGCAGGCGTGTCGGAGAAGGCAAACGTGGCTGTGGGACTCAAGGACTTTGGGTGGAACAATAGCATGTTGTCTTGGCAAAGAACGGCTTTTCATTTCCAGCCTGAGAAGAATTGGATGAATGGTACTTTGCGTTCTCATTTCTTTGTTCGAGAATTCGCTTTCTTAACAACATAAAACAAAAGCATTGAAATGTCTCAGTTTCCTTCGTTTCTTTCAAAGATTTTGTTTGTTTTCTTCAAAATTTTAGGATCATTTCCTTAAAAAAGTTAGCAAAGATTGTTGTAGTAGCATAGACAATTATGATGAGATTTCTTACCTGATATGGAATTCATAGAAAAATATTCTCGCGACCGAGGAAAACTAAGACACGAGTTGTTATTTCCTAGTCTATAGGACCTGTGGGGCCAGTTTCGACTTGTTAATAGCATTTTAATTGGCACGTGGACCTCTAGTTAGAAGGTTTGGGGGCTAACCGTTTTTCTTACATGTAATCCTAACACGTGTAAAATTAATAATTGCTGTTCGACATGAACCGATAGCTTTTTAATATATGGAAAACAATATTATTCAGTTAAAAATGATTGACTTGGCTAATTCTTGGAATTACTATTTTCTGGTATTTTAATACTTTATTTTTTCTATCTTTGGCTGCGTCGATGGGGACGTTCGGACATTAATTGCTGATTCAGATCCTAATGGTAAGAGCCCATGACAATTTTCTTTGCTTATGATAGCTTCGTGTCAATCAGTTGATTATATTAGTTGTTAGTTGATAGTTAATTATATAGTTAATTTAATCAGTAAATTGTATTAGTTGTTTATTAAAGATGTGTGATAAAATTAATTGTTTAGTATTAATTGTTTATGTATAAAATAACTTATAAAGATATAACCTTTTTAAAAAATTATAAGAATATGATAATTATTATAGGTTCTATCTAATTAAAAGGGCAAACTCAAAAAGCTCTTTTTACGGAGAGCAACTAAGGTTCGTCCTCGCTCTATTTAATTAACTGAATAGTTATTGATTAAGAAGACTTTAATTAGTTTGCAACTAATTGTTTAGTGTATTTGGTTGTCCAAAGACCCCCCCCCCCTTTTTTTTTAAATCTCTAAATCTCCTATTCATTTATTGGAGTGATGGGAACAATTTTCTACTTGATCATAGACTATGTGAATGCATAGGAGGTTTTAGATCCTGTATGATTATTGAGGCAATTGTTAATTCATCCACATATTTGAAACTAACATCATACCTCCAAAATCTGTAGGTCCATTGTTTTATAGAGGATGGTACCACTTCTTCTACCAGTACAATCCTAATGGTGCTGTATGGGGAGACATAGTCTGGGGCCATGCTGTGTCTAGGGACTTAATCCATTGGCTTCACCTTCCATTAGCCATGGTTGCTGATCAATGGTATGACCAAAATGGAGTCTGGACTGGCTCCGCAACAGTCCTCCCAGATGGTAAAATTGTAATGCTCTATACCGGATCTACTAATGAGTCGGTTCAGGTGCAGAATCTAGCTTATCCAGCAGACCATAATGACCCTCTTCTCCTAAACTGGATCAAATACTCCGGCAATCCAGTTATAGTCCCGCCGCCAGGTGTCGGTGCCAAGGACTTCCGTGATCCGACAACAGCTTGGTTGACTTCAGAAGGGAAGTGGCGTATTGCTATTGGCTCTAAAGTTAACAGAACTGGTGTAGCTTTAATCTATGACACAGAGGACTTCATAAATTATGAGTTTGCTGGGCAGATACTTCATGCTGTTCCTAGCACTGGCATGTGGGAATGTGTGGATTTTTATCCCGTGTCTAATACAACTGAAATTGGGCTCGATACTTCTTCCAATGGCCCTGATGTGAAGCATGTGGTTAAGGTAAGTCTTGACGATACGAGGCATGATCACTATGCAATTGGAACGTACAACGACAAGACTGGTAACTGGTATCCAGACAATTCTGAGATTGATGTCGGCATAGGCATTAGATATGACTATGGTGTCTTCTATGCATCCAAGACGTTTTATGATCAGATGAGAGCACGACGAGTGCTATGGAGTTGGATTGGGGAGTCTGATAGTGAAGCTGCCGATGTGATGAAAGGATGGGCATCGCTTCAGGTACAAGTTCTTTTCTTGATCAACAGTAAATAGCAGAATTATTGTGATTTATAGAGATTGGAAGTAAACTTAAAATCATTTAAGAGCTCTTGGGACTCTGAATTCACTCGTACGATCACTTGAACGGTTATTTTTTGTGACGTAGTTATGATCGTACAACTCTGCTCCACAGGGCATTCCCAGGACAATTTTGTTGGATACAAAGACTGGCAGCAATCTACTACAGTGGCCAGTGGAGGAGGTAGAGAAGTTGAGATTAAGAAGCCAAAAATTTAAAAATGTTAAGGTCAAACCAGGGTCTGTTGTCCCACTTGACATTGAAGCAGCCACACAGGTCTGTATTCTTAAATTTTGGCGGTTCAATTAGAGTTAATATAATGTTATATGAGGAAACCACGTATTCTTCCTGTTGAACTTGCAATTATTCTTCCTGTTGAACTTGCAACAACTTGGTAATGTAAAACAGCTAGACATTGTTGCCGAGTTTGAGTTGGACAAGAAAGCTTTGGAGAGCATGTCCGAAGCCAATGAGGATTTCAGTTGTAGTAACAGCGGTGGAGCTGCTCAACGCAATACATTAGGACCATTCGGTCTTTTGGTTCTTGCAGACAATAGTCTTTCTGAGCAGACTCCTGTATACTTTTATATTAGTAAAGGACGAGACAACACTGTCAAAACTTATTTCTGCACAGACCAAACAAGGTAAACCAAACTCTAATCGTGTACCTTTTACTTCTTGCAACATTATCTGAACTATATTTGTTTTTCATCTAGGTCATCGATCGCAAATGATGTTAATAAACATGTTTATGGAAGCTATGTTCCCGTATTAGAGGGTGAAAAGTTCTCGGTGAGAATATTGGTATGTTCATCTAACCTTAGAATACTGTCATCCTATCATGCATGAGAAGAACGGTTCTTAACATCTATGTGTGTTAACCAGGTGGATCATTCAATCATCGAAAGCTTTGCTCAAGGTGGTAGGACATGTATCACTTCCCGAGTATATCCAACAAAGGCAATTCATGGAGCTGCTAAGCTTTATTTGTTCAACAATGCAACCGAGGCCACTGTCACATCCTCGCTCAAGATATGGCAAATGAATTCTGCTTTCATACGCCCTTATCCCAATCTATCAGACCATCAATAGACTTCAGCTTCATCCATCCAAGCACCTCATCTATTGCCTTAAATTCTATTTAAAGTTCTTCATCAATTTCACCACTCACATTTTGGCAATTGCGTAGGAAGGGTAAAAATTTAGAATGTGGATCTTTCAAAATATTTATTGATTAAAATGGAAGGTTGTTGTGCTACTGTCGACCCTAAGAAACAAAGGTTCGTTAAAGTATTTGACTGACTTCCAAGATTCGATTACTTAAGTGAATATTCTCGTCAATTAATCATTGTCATTAATGACGATATAGCTCAACAAATATAGTGCAACATACGGAGGAGATCCTTAAGCCAAAAGAGTTGCCACTAGCACTATCATTAGAGTACAAACTTAAGAATTCCATCGATCTCATTTGTAAGGAAAATGAAACTTCATCCACACTACTGATGATTCTCAATCATCAAAGGAATCAAATTTTACCATGGCCATTAGAAGAAGGTCATGGAGGAAATAAAAAACCAAGTCCAAAAGTAGCCTTGGCACACAATTATGATTTAGTATTTGGAAATGTTAGGGCCTTTAATTTGTCAACTAAACAAAAGATTATAAAAGACTTGTTGTCCTCTAAAAACCTATTATTTTTAGTCTGTTGGAGACCAAACTTAAGTTAAACCAACTCCAAGAAGAATCCTAGTTTTTGGACAATAAATAGCATATGTTGAGCAATCATCAAACATAGCTTAATGGCATAATTGTTATGGTTTACAACTTAGATCACATTTAGTCTTGTATTCTCAATTCTCTAAATAATATCTTCATCTATAGGTGAAGTTAATTTAATCTAACAAAATTGTTTAAATAACTTATGTATATATTTCAAATTTAGCATTTTAGAGGTTTCATCTTTGGGAAGACTTAAAGAAGATGCAACCACTTACCAATGGTCCCTAGAAATTTTTTTATGTGATTTTAACTACACAATATACATTAATGAAGCTGAAGGCCACTAAGTCAATATGAACAATGTAAGAATAACTGTCTAAATTGTGCTAATCAACTTGATTGTATAGACTTAAGATTTGAAGGCCACTACTTCACCTAGAATACTATCCAAAATGGGGTTAGATATTTCAGGAAGAAACTTAAAATAGACTAATGGTGGACTTAGAATGGTTACTTTAATTTCCTTTAAGCAAAGCAAGTCTCATCCTCCAACAAGCTTAGATCATATGACAATTGAGGTCACAATGCATTCTTTCCATAGCACTAGAATTACCCCTTTTAGATTCTTCAATCATCTTGTTCGCATACCAAACTTTGAGTTTTTTTTAATTAAAATAGGTCTACATATGAGATTTGATGGTTTTGAGTAACTCAAAATTTTGAGGAAGTTACAAGAGATAAACTAGAAGATTAAAGTTTAGAAGCCACCTAAACCTAAATTGCAAGGAATTGGAAGTTTAGGATTTTCTTCAAATCAAGTATGGAATTTGAGCCCTAAACCCACTGATTAGAAATAAAATGATAAGAATTTTATCATCATAGTAGCGTAAATAAGATCATAATAATTTCTTTTTAAAGAATAGAGAGAAAATTCTCACAAAGTGAAAAAAACTCTTGGTTTGATTGATATTATGTTCCTCATTAAATTACATCAGTAATATATCTTTTATCTACATATAATACCTAACAAAATTTGTATCATAATCTAAGTTGAAAATAATAAAATAACTTTGAAAAGTTAATACTTATCTAAATAAAAATCTAGAGTTCAACACAAATAAAACATTTAATCTTATGTGATCGACGTTAGTATAAGACTCATATTAATGCTAATTTCATTCTAGAACTTTTCAGATACTCGACACAAATGAGTTCAATCATTAGAAGAAAATAAGGCATCTTGCGACGTTTTTAAAACGTCACAAAATGTCAAAAAACGTCGCAGAATGTATTTAAAATGTCGCGGAATGTGGTGTAGGCAAAATTCTGCGACGTTTTATGTAAAACGTCACATAAAACACTGACATTCCGCAACGTTTATTAAAACGTCACTAAAAGTTTGGATGGACTGTCTAACATTCTGCGACGTTTTTAAAACGTCACAGGATGTGAAAGAATCCATGACGTTTTTTTGGAAACGTCGCGGAATGTCTTCCGTGAAGTTTTTAGAAACGTCGCAGGATATTCTGCGACGTTTTTATTATATTTTATTATCTTATTATATTTTATTTTTTCAAAAATCATTTTAATTTAATAATTAAATATTTTTAATATTTTTTTAAAATACAATTTTTAATCTTATTTGTTTAATAACTATTCAATTTTATTTATGAATTTTATTTATTTAATAATTCTTCAATTTTTTAGTATATTATTAATTGTAACAATTATTCATGTATCATAAGAATATGACGAAATTACTTGAGTGTATTAAATGCACCATTTAATTGAACAAATCCCATCAATAAATATAAGTGTTCTAACCAAAAGTTTAACCATAGTACTATTTGGACTTACGTGTCTTGATTGCTCAAAATGTTCCAAAAATAAGGAATGTAAGGTGAAAACAAAAGTCTGATATATAAAATTTAGGCAACACCAACTCTCTTGCCTTTCTTCTTCTTGATCTTCTTCATGTAAGCTAATAAATGTCCACTGCCAAATTTTCTTCAATACATAAGTCAAGTTTGCGAGTTTGTTGCCTCTTGTCCAGTTTCCTTATAACATGATTACTTTTCTTCGCTTCCTCAGTTGTAGCTTCTCCTTCCTATCAGCCAAAACATAGAGACAATAGAACAAACAGAAAGAAGAGATTCCATGTTAGGGAATTAATCAACAATTGTAAAGCGAATTAAGTTGAACACCAACTTAATTCATTATTAGATGCATTGTAAGCAAATTCTAATCCTTATTTGTTTAAATTTATTTATATGATATAGCTGATGAATTAGAAACTTGCCATAAAGTATCTGATTCTAAGTGAAAAAAGAAGCAAAGCTACAGATTGAATGGAAAACATTTGAGGGTACAGATTATAAGCCAAGACACGTCTCATTAAGTGTTGGGAACAAAAGTGCCTATGTAGCCTCCAACAATAATTGAGAGAAGGAAAATAGTGACAGAAAATCATGTGAACACACAATACATAATGGGTAGATGGGAACTCACAAGGTTTTGAAGATGCATCAACTTCAGTTTTGAAACTTGAATTGAACCAATGAAAAGATGAACAAATTAGAAAATGAAAAAGGACAAATGTGGATATGTGACTGCAAAAGTGAAAAACATGGGAGTTGTCAAACATTGGACTCCAAAAGTGAATGTAACAACTGGTGGTTGCTTCACATACTAGATAGAAATAGGCTTAACTCAAACCATTTTCCCTGCCTTGGAAGTCAAGTTGTGGTCATTGTCAGCAAGAATGGATTCTTCTTCCTCAACAATGTGTCTGTCTGAGATATTCTTTTCCATTGTGGGAGACATGCTGTAGAGCTCGAGATCTGTAAATTTACTGATAGCCATTAGCTATTTCCTTCTTTTGATAATTCTGCTAGTTTCACAGGTTCATCAGGAATGAATGCAACTTGAGTTTGAAGATAAAAGGAAAAATAACTTCTTTTTGGACTGTCCAGAGCAAAAAAACACTATAGGAACAACCAAAAAACTCTTGCAACCATATAAAATTAACTCCTCCATCATTCTTTAATTGCATCAACATCATAAAAGAAAGGAAACCTTATTATCTAAAAGGCCATGCTTAGCTTTTCTGGTTCCCAGTTAACCAAATTAGACAAAATCAAGGCATTTGTCTAATTTGGTTTAAATAAAATAAATGAATGTACTTATCCTGTAATTCTTCTAAAAATTGTGAATTGATATCTTAAAAAATCTTTAAATTTATTATTATGATCTTTTCTGTAATTCATCTAAGTCATCTAAGTCATCCATTGTAACAAGTAAATTAAAAGTGGATGGATGAGACTTCACGAAAACAGAGGGAACATGAAGTTTTGGAACAAAAGATTTTATTCCATACATGAGATAGAAACACAAGTTACCAATTATATGGAAATATAAGACTTAAAGCGGGTGACTGGAGGCAAGTATTCCAGAGGGGCCATGGATGGAACCGAGGGTGGCTAGTCATATTAGAGAGAAAAAATTAGAATGCCTTAAAACTGTTAGCCATATGCATATCTAATTCTTAATGAGCGAGTTAAGATACTAACTACTTTTAAAACGTTAACTAAGTACCTAATTAAGGGATATTAATTATTTATTATTTTAGAAGAGTTATTAACTATCTAATCAGGAGATATTGATTTTGAAAGAGCATTAATAAATATTTTGTACACAACACACAAGCATGCACAAAAAAGAAATCATTACAGATTGCAAATCTAGAAGTAAAACTAAAAAGATCAACACCTACAGTTCTTCAAACATGCCTCTTTCATATCCTTCACAATGATGTATTTTCCAGCAAAAGAGGCAGTTGCTATGGTTTCTTCATGAGCATATTTACCATGAATAATTGATGTGTACTCTCCTTTCTTGTG
>JANZLC010000201.1:29717930-29738312 GCA_026413385.1 Erythroxylum gracilipes | reverse complement strand
TATTATTAAGATTTTTGAAAGCATGGTTGATGTAAACAGTAAACTAGTAAAGTATACAGTACAACTGTATAATATATTAATATGGACTATTTTGTAATTTTTAAAAAGTTTAGGAACTATTTTATAAATTTAAAAAATATCCCGAAACGGTACCCGGTACTGACCGGTACCCGTACAGTTCCGTTTCAGAGTCCAATCCGGTACCGAGCCCAGTACGGTATTCATAACATTGGCTACGGTTCCTCCGTTAAAAAAAAACATAAGTATTGTAACTTTAGCTAATCTCTAGTGATAATTTTAAATTAACTCTTTTTTTTTGGGTAAATTACATAGTTTAAGTAATTTTTTAAAAATCCTTAAATTCTAAAAAAAAACTTTTTATTATTCAATTTTTAAAAATAATATCTTTGTTAAAAAATAATAAAAATACATATGTAATATGAGAAACATGAACTAATTAAATATCATTAATACCTCTTAAAATTAATTCAAATCAATTAAGTTTGCATTAACTTAATAATTTTAAATAACTATTAATTTGGATCAAATTTAAATTAAATTTAAGAGTTAAATTTAATCATAGTTAAATTAAAATTTTTAAATTTAAAAAATGTCTATATCTTTGTCACAAGATGAAAGATTTACTCAACTTTAGGGGGAAATATAGAATGAGCAAGCATTAGGTCACTAGCGATAGCAATAATCACGTGATGTTACTTAATGGGAATACCCATAATAACATTAAAAAAAATTACTCGGTATTAATCTACAACATAATTATTGCATTCACTAATCTCATCCCTACGTGATTATTTTCTCTTCCTGATTGCAAACTCCAGGTGAAACTATCAACAACTACCTCTACATTACTAGCTTTTTGAATCCAAGTTCATGACAAGGTACAACATTACATCGTACAGGTTCCCTTTTCTTAAGGAAACATATCGCATGATCTCTGTCTTTGTGACCATCATACACCAAGCAGACCATAATATAAGTGGGAGTTCTTGAAGATGTGTGCGTGTATATATATATACATATTAGATTTATGCTAGTTGTAATGCTTCTTCACGCTTGATGTCGAACACCTTGATAAGTGCATCCTCCACAACCTGAATAAGATTGAAAACACATACTACTTTTAGTTTTCAAGATTCACCACTGAGACGATAGTACTAAAGCAAGATATTGCAGCCAAGTACATGAAGCTAATGTCGAGTTGAATTTGAAATTTCAGAAGGAATGCAGAGTATTTTAGGGAAAATGGGCATGGAAAAGGGATGAGCGTTATCCAAACACATTGAGAAGTCCAAAACAGAGGTGATTTACCTTGTCTGGAGTAGAGGCGCCGGATGTTACACCAATAGTAATGGGACCTTGTGGTAGCCAGTTCTCCTTCTCAACCAGCTCCCCATGCTATTGAGAGAGCACATGTATTAGTTAATGTATACCAAATAAAGGATGAGGTTAAGAACTAAGAATTCACTCGAGTTTCACTTACATTCAACTTGTAAGCTATCTTGTTTCCTGGACCTATTCTCTTCTCACTGTCAATCCAGTAAGAAGGAATTCCTCTAAGCTCTGCAATTTCTTGAAGGTGTGAAGTGTTGCTCGAGTTCCAACCACCCACGACCAACATGAGATCCAACTTTTCCTCCACCAACTGAAACATTGCATCTTGTCGCTCCTGTTAAATATACAAATTCAGCATTATAATCAATAGAGGTCCCTGAATTAAATAAATGTTCTTCCAGAAATTAGTAGTATGAAGCAGCTACTCTAGTTAATTTCTATGGAAAGCAGTAGTTGTGTACGGTGTCGAATCCAATCCCATTTTCCCACTGCTTACTTTTAAGAAGTGAAATTCTCTAAATTTTATCATGTCATTTTGAGCTTAAAGAACTGAAAAGTAATTTCTGAGCAAAACCCCCCAAGAAGCTGTTGAATTGAACAAGATTTTGCAGATCATAATAAAGATACTAAAATAACTAGAAAATTTTCAGAAGATTGGAGAAGAAAATTTACCTGAGTAGCATCACAAATTGTGTTGAAGCTAATGAAGTGTTCATTAACATTTTCCACACCATATTTTTGCATCATCGTCTTCTCCAACAATTTCCCTGTAAAATGAATGCATCAATATTTAAATGAACATCACAAACAGGAAGTTGTTAAAAAATATGTGGAACTACATATGAGAATGATCTAACTCACCAATATCTTCTGTTTCTCCCTTAAGCATTGTAGTTTGATTCGCAATGCCAACTTTGACCAGGTCAACATCTGGATCAAACCCTTCAGAAATTGCTTTTTTGAATTTCTGCAAGCACGCCAACAATTACCTTATAAATTGTGGCATACAACAAAAGCAATTGATTGACGTCAAGAATAATCACAAGATCTACCTCTAGAAACTCCTCTCTTGTTGAGCTAGATCCATCAAGTCCCCCTCCAAGAATGTAATCGCAGACATACATGGCCTGCACAAAGTCAGAAACCTCTTAAGAAACCAAAATCATGCTAACAGACAACTCTGCCTTCTCGTTAGGGTAAAGAAATCACACACAAGCATGCACAAAAAAAAGAAATCATTACAGATTGCAGATCTAGAAGTAAAACTAAAAAGTTCAACACCTACAGTTCTTCAAACATACCTCTTTCATATGCTTCACAATGATGTATTTTCCAACAAAAGAGGCAGTTGCTATGGTTTCTTCATGAGCATATTTACCATGAATAATTGATGTGTGCTCTCCTTTTTTGTGCTTCTCAACAGTATTCCAAACCATCACAAAAGCTATAAAAGTAAGTGCAATAAAACAAAGTCAATTTAAATTCAAAGAACAAGACTTCAAAGTGCTTACTAATAGCATCAGCTAATTGTACCTTAGATACCTAAGGGCAATTTGTACGTTTTTATTGCTCAAAGTCAACATTTCATCCACAGCAGCTCCAAAAGTAGGTAAAATCACAACATCACCCTGGTTTACGACCTCAAAATGCTTCTTTGCTCCATCAACAGGGATGTTTTCAACTTTCATCTCCTCTAAAGGATGTGATCAATGCCAAACATACAATTGAAAGTGTCAAAATAGGCCAAGATGCAGTGAATTGTCTTTGAATAAAGAATACAAGCATATCATGAGGTTCACTGGGACTTTGCTCATTATTTGTTACAACAAAATCATCATAACCAGAAAGAAACAAATGCTAATCATGATTTCACTTTCAACTATAAATGAACATGATTGGATTGTAAACACACAGACCTTATTAATAGTGGGGTTGTGAATGATCTCATTAGTAATACAAATCTTCTCGTTTGGGAACTGCTTCCTGGCCTCATAAGCAATCTGAACAGCTCTCTCTACTAATTTCTTTATAATATCACCTGATTTTCTAGGAAAAAATAAAAAGGAGCAGTCAATATACAAATTACTCTAAGCTCACGCTTATCTATTCATAAGATTAAAAAAACGCAAAATTTAGTACAACTTAACATTAAAAAGCTACAAAGATCCTACTTTTCGAGCTTAATTCACCAATTAACACAACATAGTCTATGACTATATGAAATTCAACAAGAACTTACTAGTATACTCGGGGTTCATAAGCTCAAGAGTCTCTTCTTTGTGTCCAAGTTAGATTTAGCTCTGAGTAGTGTAAGCTTAAGCATAAGAAAACATCTAAAATAAAAAAGGGAAATATATTTTTAAAAAAGAGTACAGATTCCTTCCAACCAACCAAAATTGGTTCATCGTAACACATCAAATTGTAAAATATGATAACAAACCAAGAGAGTGGCACATAACACGTAAAGGATCATAGTTACACATATATCCAACATAACCCAATTCGGACAAACTACATACAGAATTTTAACACATAAAAGTAGAGAAACTTAACGATAAGAGTTGCAAAAGTTTCCAACTTAAAAAATAAGATAAATACTTTTTCACCACGAAACCAATTTATCAACAATTGAAGCGAAAATAAGCTGATCAACCTATAAACGAACAAAGATTTAATTTCTGAATACCAGTTCTTTGGCGCGTTTAGCCCGACGGCGAATAGAGTGGAAGAGGAAGATAGAGATGGCAGCAGTAAGGAGGACGCTGGTGGTGACCTGAACAGGCAAAGGGTCATCGGTAGTGGAGAAAATGGTGGGCGAGGAAGAGAGAGGTAGGTTTATAGGACCGGTTTCTCATGGAGAGTCATCGGCAACAGTGAACTATGGAAGGGAAGAGTGAGGAGGGAGAGCTGAAAGAGAGAAATGAGTGATAGGTCTTTGGTGGAAGAGAAGAGAGTGGGAATGGAAAAGAGTGGAGAGGGTTATTTGTTATGGACCAAAAGTCAGAGAAGTAGAAGAAAGCAGAAGAAGAAACCTGACAGAAGAAACTAGAAAAAGGTGGGAAATGAATACTTTTAAATATTAATTGAACAAACCGTGATGTTTTGTTCAACAAAACATCACGGTTTCTATTTTGTAAAGTTTTATTGAAAAGTGTGACAAATCTGCGAAGTTTTACAAAAACGTCATTAAAAATTGGCTCTTATTAAACGTCACGAAAAGATTGAACAATTCATGACATTTTTTTCAAAATCGTCACGAATTGTATATATTTGTTGTAGTGAATGATGGTTACACGTCCACTTCCGCATTGGTTTCATTCTATTTCTTAGACCTCCTAATTCTTCTGCAAGATTGCTAATGATCACTAATATAACAGTAGTGTCGGTTACATTTTACTTTATTATTCTCTAATTTGCTTCAAACTTTGTTCTTCATGTGTTAAGCATATTCTATCTTTGACATGTAGAAAAGTGAACAATCTTGATGATTTGAGAGTTTCGCTTCTGAATTTTGATTTATGGAGTTATGTTAAGAAAATGTTGAAGCTTGGTTTGAGACCTATAGGAAGATTCAAAATTTTCAATTCGGGTTTTCTATGATTTGGATTTTTCAAGTTTTATCTTGATTTATCTCTATATCGTGGGTTGTATGAGTTTGGGCAATATGCTTTCACTGGAATTTGGTTGAGACTAGTGGGATGAAGTGGAAAAACTTGAATGATCATATAAATGGGATGAAAGATGTGTTGGTGATCATATTGTTGAGTGGTTATTGGTACTTTTTATTGCGTATTACGTGGACCAAGTCTTTTCATCTGGAAGTGGAAAAAATTCTCTATTATTCTTGCACATCCTTCATAAGAGAAAGTCATCATTTCCTTGGAAGTTTAGTTTGCAAAGGCAAGGATCCAAAGTTTTTGTTAATATGGATAAACCAGGTGTTAGTCAGGAGAGGGATGATAATTTAGTGCACGAGCTGGGTAGTACAAGCAACTCTTGCAATGAGAAGTTGGAAGAGTCAATTTCTTTTTTTATCCTAGAAGGCAGAATCTAGTATGATGGGAAATTCTTGCACAAATCTGAGTATAAAGGATGAGAAGAGGGCTCAGATATTTAAGGATGGTCAACTGTTGCTTCAGTAGGAGGTTTAGGGGTTATCAAGTCTTTGCCTAAAGGATTACTAGATGTGCTTCTGTCTTGGATATTGCTTGTGAAGATTTGACAGTTAAAGATAGATCCAATAAAGTTTATGGGTTAAATCAATCAGATTCTACCTCTAAACAAAGGCAGACAGTCGTAGAAGAAAAGTTTGATAACAACTTTTATCAAGTTGCTAACTGTGTGGAAGACAATACTGATGCAATTAAAGAACTGCAGTGTATTCAAGAAAGTAATGATGAAGATATAAGACTTGATAAAATTAGACATGGTGATAGATCCTCTAAAGATTCTCCGGAGGTTCCAGCTTCTCCCTCACCTTTGATGTCTCATTATGATGGAGTGGACGATGATCATAAATCAGACCTTAGTGATGAAATTTGTTCTCTTTCAATCATAAGGGACTGTTTGTAGACTCCATCTTTGAAAAATAGGTTGAAGGGTGAGGGTAACACTATGGTAATAGATATAGTGAGAATGTCAGGTTCTTCTTCTGCCTCCATACAGAGTCAGGTCATCCATATGCTTAGTAAGGCTAAATTAGACCGGATTCTGAAAGAAGCATTGGATCACCAATTAAAGGATGCTTTTTCTTTACACGTTTCAAATGTGAACCCTTAAATTTCATTTGTATTTAGTAAACAAGTACCAGTTCCAACTTTTAAGGATGAGTTATCGAGCAAAATGCTTAAAAAAGCATTAGAGGATATTCATTAGTTCTCGATAGCTCAACAACGATGGGGTACTCTTGCTTCAATCGGGTTTGTTCTTCATCATCCCATAAATTTAGCTAAGTATAAACAATTTAATTTGGATGCTTTGTTGACTAAGATGAATTTGTTAAATGCTGCTTTATTACCAAATCACTTTGATGCTAAGTTGGTGCGATAATTTTAATGTAATTTGGAGGAGTGTTAGATGATACAACTTTATGCTTTCATATGGTTTACGTGTGGGGGAGATTGATTAAGTTTGATCATAATTCGTTGAACGCATTTTTGGAGTTTATGAATTTAATCGGGGATCAGTCTTATGAGGATAGATTTGAAGTGAATAATAAAATGTTGATACTTATGTCTCCTTATTTGCTGAGATTGATCACATTGAAGGTATTTTTCACACGGAAACAACGAGTTTTCTGTTACGCTTCTTCAAATGATTATTAGCTTCTTTTGACATTGATTTATCCCAATTGGGAGATGACTACGATTTTATCTTTTATCATGATCGTTTATTTTAGGGAGAGTTTCCATTTCTCTTATTCAGGGAGAGATTTTAATATGACAAATAATGCCAAAAAGAAGAATATTGTTAAGATATTATATTATATTTTTGGCATTATTTATATTTTAATTTATTTGGGATATCTCTTGTAATAAGGAAGTTAATTTGGTATAGGAATCTACTATATCTTTTGTTACAAGGAAGTTGATTTGGTATAGGATTCATCTATTTTAAATATGTAGATTTTTTACAAGTTAAGATAGGGTAGAAGGAAGGAATCCTAAATGATATAGAATTCTTAAAAAGGAAGAATTTGTTGGAGATAAACAAACAGTTCATTTATAGAATTTTGGGGGGGTGTTTGTTGGTGCACCTCAATGATTGATTACGAATCTGGCAATCCATGTTATTATAGGTATTATGATTTTGGCTACCATATTTTTGGGGTACTTTAGAGATTACGCACAAATTTTTATTTATGACTTTTGGTGTTATTGTGAGTAAGGGTTTTGGTCAATGAACTACAGAGCATACAACATTTTTGTTTTTGGAAGACTTCATGATTTTGATTTAATGAGGTTGCACATATAGGGGAGTGTTTCTTTGACTTAAGTATCTTTTGTTTATTTTATTATTGATTTAATCGTTTGAAATATTTTATCAATGTTGTTCAAGAGTGTGAGTACAAATGGATAACATCAAAGAGTGAGTGGTGTTGGCTCCGTAATAGCCTCATATAAGACTATTGTACTATATTGAAAGTTGATTAATCTATGGCGAAGGCCCCGTAGACATAAACTATGCGTGCCGAACTAAATGAACAAATTTCTTGTGTTGATTTATTTACCATGCCCTTAATTTTTCTACTTTTGATCAGATTCTGAAAGTCATAGTTGCTAACCCAGTTACTTTCTGATAAGCAACTATAAATCTCAGTTTCAAACAACTACAACATAATAGGAATTTTGTAGAATTTCAACCTTGAGTTTTTCAAATTCAATATTCTTCATATATATATATATGAAATTTCTACAATTTGACTACCATGTAATTAGAATACAAATTAGTGATCTTGGTCGTTGATTATTAGAAAGTTAGATGTAAAGTGACAAAATGTGGTTGCTTTTACTCACCTGTGCAGTTTAGATATCCTCTGACTCATGACTATATCTGCTTCACAAAATAGATCTATGTATACAATATAGCAGTAAAATATTTGTATTGTGAGACGTTGAGGTGGATTTGGTCATGACTGAGTTGGCAATTG
The DNA here is from genome assembly GCA_026413385.1 of Erythroxylum gracilipes. NCBI lineage: Eukaryota > Viridiplantae > Streptophyta > Magnoliopsida > Malpighiales > Erythroxylaceae > Erythroxylum > Erythroxylum gracilipes. Next base: position 29,730,310 of record JANZLC010000201.1, on the reverse strand, counting down.
TCTGGATACTACCAGGTCGTGGTGTGACCAATTAATAAAAAGGTAGGATTAGGACAGGCACGTGAAACCAAATGATCACCGCACTACTACTACTACTTTCCAGTTTAGCTTTAACAATTGGGAAGAAATTATGATATGGTATGGCTATATCCCATGTATGATGAATGCCTCTGTTCATGTTTGGTTTTACATATTCAACTTCAGCAGCTGTATAAGTATGAATTTGGGTGCAATTACCGTACAATTTAAGTAATAGGTTTTGTGCTTGTTGAAGGAACAATGTGGGTTTTCTATCTGGCTTAGTTTGATAAGCCAACTTGTGTCGTATCTGATTATGTCCAAGGCATATTGTTGGATGCAATCTCTAAGAGAGAAGTATGTTTTGGCTATCAGTGGCTTCAATACAAGAGAAAATCCTTGTAATCATATAATGGTTTGAAGTTTCAGATGCAAGAGAAGTTAAGAAGGAATATAGCCCCACGGATCAGCTCTTTTGACGAATTACACAATATTTTCACATACAATTTTTGGACTTCAGCCAACATTATGGCTGAGCTAGTCAGACGTAGGGGACTATGAACGTTGCCTAAATATTCATAGAATTAGAAAGTTACAAAGAGAAAAAAAGAAATAATTGAATAAAATAGAGGATCACAGGACCATAACATGCAGGATGTTATATAAAGAAGATAGCTTTTCAAGTGAATTATTTATTTTGGAAGAATAATATAAAATTGAGATGTGATCCACTAAGTACACATCTTTACTGAGATAAATTAGTGTATATTCTAATTTTTTTTCATTAACACCATATAAATAAAATTATATAAATAGTAATAAAAAGTAAATTATATTTATAATTTTAAAATTATAAAACTAACTTGTACATTAATCTTTTAATTAATGATGTCAATGAGATATATCACGACAACAAGACTCATTTGATAAACAAATATTCACATAGCCAAAAATTTATAAATTAAAATTTTATTAAAAACCCTAAATATTTAAGATTTAGGCTTTCTAAAATAATTAAGAATATTACTTTTAGTGTACTGATAATCTGAAAACCATACGCGAGAGAATTGTCTGATACCTAACCTATAGCATTTTGATTTTATCTTTTAGATATAGTCCTGCTTTTTTTTTTTTTTTTTTCTTATAATGAGATGACTTCTTAATTTGAAATGTCAATCTATTTAGAGCCTTCGATGGTGATTACTCAGTCTTGGTGATTTATTCAAGCTTGGACAACGTCAAAATCCAAAGCGTAAAGCTCAAAACAACAGAATCAGTTTTTACCACCATTAGCCCTAAAAAAGATCGAGGAGTGACTTTTTAGAAAGTAACCGTAGAAACAACATACATAACCAAGAGTGAGCATCAAAATCACAGCATCATCCATTCATTTCCAAGGTTAATTTTGTAGTAAATTAAAAGTTTGAACCTTTTATAATTACTTAATTAGTATTACAAAAATTAGATAAAGTTTAAAATTTTAAATATAATTTACCCTCAATTTATTGATGCTTTTGTTTTACTTTGGTTACTTGATTTTTATAAAGATGTGATATTCTGATAATTACTTTGTATATTAGATTAATCATAATGATGTTATCATTAAAAAATTATGAAAGAATGATGTTAATTTTAGTATTTGTCACTATATTGGTAGACCAAATTAGAGTATATTGTTCAACTAAATTATGTACGAAAGTTTTAAGTTTTTGTATCGAGAGTTTGTAGGAAAATTTTCAACTATACTAATTTATATATTTGTCAACTAGTATATCTAAATTGTTTTTTAAAAATAAAATTTGACATTTTTAATTATTTTATATAAAATAAATAAACAAGATGATAGATTGAGGATGTAAGAGAAGATAATCCAAGATGAAGAAAAGAGATTTTCACGTTATGAATTGAAGATTTCAGCAGAGATGATATCGAAGATTAAGCAACGAATAGTTGAAGAAAATGTCTATTTAAAGAAGAAGCCACAACATTTGCAAAAAAGAGACACAGACTTGCGAAATACCTTAGTAGCATCAATATTCTTGAAAGTTATATCAAACTCTTTATGCCTTAGAAAGTGAAATCATTCTATTGAGAGAGACTGTTAAATGCTTTCTACATTTCTTGTTGAGAGCTTGTAGGGGTTTATTAAACACTACGAGTGTCAAAGGTTGAAGAACCTTAAAAAATATTTACTTGTGAGCATGGAGAGACCCGTGAAAATTTATTACTTGGAGTTTATAGTGAAATACTCAAGTTGAATACTTGGGGTTTAGACGTAGACTTCGTTATAAACCGTACTAGTATAAATCGATAATGTCACTTTCTCTCTCTTAACTCTTAAATTTCTACATTATAGTGTTTGTGTTTTCAACTTGTAAAAGGCTTCTTATATTTTATATAGCAAGAGGTTCCTTTCGTTTTTGAAACAATTAACAGTCTCCTTTCTTTTTGAGCGCTAGTAGGTTCCTTTCAATTAACAAGATGTTGGGTCCGTGTTTTGCGTACACACCGGGCTTAGATCCCCGGGTACTTCAAGGTTGCACACGACCCACACTAATCAGTATTGTCTTCTTTGGTCTTAGGGAGTTTCTAGCACTCGAACCCAAAACCTCAAGGTTTTGTTCCACTTAAGTGAACGCCTCTTACCGTTGAAGTACTCGGGGATCTAAGCCCGATGTGTACGCAAAACACGGACCTAACATTAAAAGGCGCCTTTTATGTTGGGTCCGGGATTCGGTACCTGGGGGGACAGGCCCAGCCATAATCCCCAGCATACCCCCGCGGCTCACACAATCGGTACTGTCCTCTTTGGTCTGGGAATCCCTCTCCAAGATTCGAACATAAGACCTCAAGATTTTATAGCTTCCACATGCTTGCCTCTTACCATAACGTTTGAACGCTACAAAACCGTGAGGTTGAGGGTTCGATTCCTAGAAAATACCCAAGCTTGGTTGAGGGAATCGATCCCAGAAAATACCAAAGCGGACAATACCGATTGTGTGTGGGTCTGGGACCCAACACAAGATCCTTTTGTTTTCAACACTAACAAGATCTTTTCGAAAATTGATAGGACCCTTATACTTATATACTTATTTTGTATAAGAGGATATTATCAATTTTAAATTACCTTGCAATTTTTTTTACTTACAATTCACCCCCCTCTTACGTATGTTTGCTTTATCATTTGGTATCAGAGTGAGGTTTCACATTTATTGTGCTTTACAACACGTGATAAATCATGACAAACAATTTGAGATGTCTTGAAGGACAATCCATCTCAAAGCCTCCTTATTTCAATGGAAACAACTACTCCTACTGGAAAGAGAGAATGAATATTTATTTTCAATCTTTAGATATCGAGATCTAGAAAGCTATCAAAGTTAGGGCCACACCTCCTACTACTGATGACGTAAAAGTGCGGATTGATGCTGATAGAAGAAATGCATAGTTGAATGCTAAAGCAAGACATTATCTAATCTGTGCACTATCTCTTGAAGAGTACAAAAAGATATCTTACTGTTCTACAGCAAAGGAAATGTGGGACAAACTACAAGTCACCTTTGAAGGAACGAATGAGGTAAATAAACATAGAATAAGTCTTTTAGTGCATCAATACGAAACTATTTGAATGAAACAAGGAGAAATAATAGACAAATTCTTTGGATGTTTCATAAACGTCATCACTATCTTGAAGAACTTGAGTAAAATATATCCCAATGACGAGCTTGTGACAAAGATTCTAAGATTACTACGAAAGGAATGGAGACCTAAGATGACAGGTCTAGAGACTATAAAGGATCTCGACACTATCTCACTTGACTAGTTAAAAGGAAACTTAATGATCCATGAAGCCGAACTTAGGCAAGATGAAGGATCCTCATACAAAAGAGGAATGACACTAAAAGTAGTTGATGAATCAAACGGAGATGAAAGGGACATTGAATAGCAAATACATAGAGATGACGAATTCAATTTCATGGTTAGAAAATATACGCACTTCTACAAAAAGAAGCTTATGAAGAAAAGAGAAGGAAACAAGAAAACTAGAAACAACAGGTTCCTATAAAAAGGGAGCAATGGTAACAACAATACACCAAATAATCAAATCATATGTTATCATTGCAAGAAACTTGGACACATAAGACTAGAATGTCCTCTTCTTCAAAAGGACAAATTAGAAAACAAAAAATCCAAAAAGCAAGCTATGACGACAACTTGGTCAGATGAGGACTTTGAAAACTTTGAAGAAGAAGAGCCTAAAGAAGTCAGCGATGTTTGCTTTATAGACGAATTAAGAGATGATGAGGTATATTATTCTTACTCCGATATTAAAATTGATGAATTAAGAGATGATCATGAACTGTATGATCAGTATAAAAAACTGACAGTGCAGTATTTCAAGAAGGTTAAGAAGTCCAAAAATAATGATGCATCCTTGACGAGTAAGATTGAATCACTAGAATAAGAGAATAAAAATTTGTTGTCTAGAATTATGTCTCTTGAAAATGACAACAAGCAAATAGTCTCTAAAAAGGAATTATTGGAACAAAAGGAAAGTCAATTAAAGAACACATTGCTTAAAAATGATTATGATAAGGTAAAACATTTAGAAGAAAAAGTTGCTTCTCTAGAAAGGATCTTGCTAATTTTGTTAATGGTAGGAGCAATCTTAATTTATTACTTGGGAGTGGTAAAGGTGTTTTTGACAAGGCCAAAATAGGATATAGCCAAAACAACAGGAATCTGACAAATGGAAAAAAATCATAGTAACTACCATTTGTCGGTTTTGTATGATTATGATTGTATACACGGTCATATTAGTCACTCATGTTACTTTCAAAAAATGAAGAAACTATCTCAAAAGCATGTATGGAGACTGAAAGGTAAAATAACTAACGCGAAAGGATTAATAAAAATTTGGGTACCTAAAATAAGATAATACATTCTACATATATGCTTCAAAATGAAGACGAGATAAAATCAATGGATAGTTGATAACGCTGTTCGAGACACATGACAGGTGAAATATCACATTTTAGCTATATTGAAAGGAAGGATGGAGGTAATGTTATCCTTGTCAATAAAAACAAGGCAAAAGTCACGGGAATTAATTAGCGACTCTAACTCTGCTTCTATTGATAATGTTCTTTATGTTGATGGATTGAAACATAACTTGTTGAGTGTAAGTCAATTATATGATAAGGATTATAGAGTTACTTTCTGTACATCACATTGTAAAATTATTGATAATCTTAATGATAATATTATATTTATTGGTCATAGAAATCAGAACATATACTGTGCTCAACTAGAAGATATGTCTTCACAAAATGTTAAATGTTTTGTTTTTTTTTAAAAAGTGATTCTTTTATCTGGTATAGAAGATTTGGACATGCCAGCATGAGCATTTTATCAAAATTGTCCAAAAATTAGTGAGAGGACTTCCTAACCTAAAGTTTGAGAATAATTAGATATGCGAAGCTTGTTTGAAAGGAAAACAAATCAAAAGTAGCTTGCCTCCTAAAAACATCGTGTCTATAAACTAGCCGCTTGAACTTGTACATATGGACTTATTTAGTCCTACTAGGACTCAAAGCTTTGGTGGTAAACATTACAACTTTGTTATAGTAGATGATTATTCTATATTTACATGAGTTTATTTTCTATCAAACAAGGATGATACTTTTGAAGTCTTTGAGAAGTTTTGCAAAAAAATCAAATTGAAAAAGGATACTACATTACATCTATTCGGAGTGATCATGGAGGAGAATTCGATAACAAAAAATTCAAAGATTTATGTAATGAAAATGAGATATCTCATATTTTTCATGCCCTCGGACTCCTCAACAGAATGGAATTGTTAAGAGAAAGAGCAAGACTCTCATTTATATGGCCAGAATAATGCTATGCGAAAGTGGTCTATCTCATGGTTACTAGGCAGAAGCCGTGTCAACTGCCTATTACAAACTTAATAGGTGCCTTATAAGACCTATTATGAAAAGACCCCTATGAGTTATGGAAAGGAAGAAAACCAAATGTCACTTACTTTTGAGAATTTGGTTGCAAGTGCTTCTATGTAAATAATAGAAAAGACAATATTGGAAAGTTTGATGCGAGATCAGATGAAGCCATCTTTTTGGGCTACATTATCGCCAGTAAAGGATTTAAAGTTTACAACAAAAGAACAAAGAAGATAGAAGAATTAATACATGTAGTATTTGATGAAGCACTACCCTCGACAATAGTAGTTAATTCAGATGATGAAAAGCATCCTTAGCTCCTAAAAATACATCGCAAACTTAAGCAACACCTATATTACTTTCGAAATTACAAGATCAAGAAGGTCCTTCTGAAACCAGGACAAAGCAAGCTCCTTGCTCTCAGCAGGAGCCTATACAACGAAAATACCAAGAGAATGGAGAAGTCTTGATACACATCAGTACATTTTAGGAGACCCATCTAAAAGTCTAAGAACCAATCATCCTTCAAAAACAGGCTAGTTGTCCTCATCTTATAATTAGAACCAAAAACTATTGAAGAGGCTCTTACTGACAAAAATTAGGTTTCAATTATGAAAGATGAACTAAATCAGTTTGACAAAAATAAAGTTCGGAATCTAGTACCTCGTCTACAAAACAAGTCAGTCATTGGAACTCGTTTGGTATTTCGAAACAAACTTGACAAAAATGATAAGATGGTAAGAAACAAAGCTAAACTTGTAGCTTAAGGTTATAATCAACAGGAAGATATTGATTTTGATGAGACATATGCACTTGTTCCTAGATTAGAATCGATTAGAATTTTACTTGCCTTTGCATGTTATAAAAACTTCAAATTGTTCCAAATGGATGTCAAAAGTTCCTTCTTAAATGGATATATTAACAAGGAACTGTTTGTTAAGCAACCTCTAAGCTTTGAGGATGAAAACTATCCTAATTATATGATGAAGTTGACTAAAGCTCTGCATGGTCTAGAGCAGGCTCCTCGAGCATAGTATGAGAGGTTAAGTTATTTGTCTACTTGAGAATTACTTCGAAAGAAGAAAGATAGAGAAAACCTTATTTATTAAGAAAAAGAAGAATGATTTACTCATAGTGCAAATATATGTTGACAACATAATATTTGGTGTTACTAATCAATCTTTCTGTGAAAAATTCTCAGCATTAATACAGGGGGAGTTTGAAATGAACATGATGGGAGAACTATCTTTCTTTTTTGGATTACAAATCAGACAAACAGAAAAAGGGATGTTCATTAGCCAAGAAAAATACACAAATGAACTCATCAAGAAGTACCATTTTGAGAATGCCACACCTATGGGTACTCATATGTATACTAGAACTAGACTTGATAAGAATGAAGAAGGCAAGGCTACAGATGAGAAAGAGTATGGAGGAATGATCGGGTCATTACTATGTATTACAAGCTTAAGACCAGATATTATGCTTAGTGTGTGCCTTTGCGTACGTTTTCAATCAGATCCAAAAGAAAGTCACCCTTAAGCAGTCAAAAAGATCTTTTTATATCTTCACGGAACGATAGATTTCGAATTATGATATCCAAAAACTAATTTTTTTAACATAGATGGCTATTATGATGTAGATTATACAGGTGATAAAGTCAATCGAAAAAGAACAAGTGTTCACTGTCAATTTCTTGGACAATTTCTAGTTTTTTGGTCTTGCAAGAAACAAAATTGCACAACGCTTTCACCAATTGAAGCAAAATATATAGCAGTTGTCAGTTGTTGTGCTCAAATCTTATGGATGAAGCATCAACTCCAAGATTTCTCTCTGAACTTTAATCATATTCCTATATTATGTGATAATACTAGTGCAATAAATCTTTCAAAAAATTATGTGCATCATTCTAGGACTAAGCATATAGAAATCAAGCATTATTTTCTTAGAGATCATGTTTTAGAAGGAACCATTGATCTTTTTCATGTTAATATTGAAAATCAAGTAGCTGATATCTATTCTAAGTCATTGTCTGAACATAGATTTTGTGTGTTAAGGAAAGAGCTTGTCATGGGAAGACTATCTCATATTAACTCTGTATAAAGATTATATGCTACTTATCTTTGCAAGTATTAGCAAGCTCCTTCTAATATTGACTGTAAGTAAAGACATATAATTTGAATCTTCTTAATAACTTTGTCTCTATTTCTTGCTTGGTTTGTTTTTACATACTTGTGATGTTTTTGACGCCTTAGTTACTTTTTCCCTCTATTTTTTTATAATGACAAAGGGGGATAATAGTTAATGACATACTTTGCATCTATGATATATTTTCAATATTGATGTGACGATATATTTTTCATATTCAGCTATGATATACTATACTAACTGGTGCTAAAATATTGTTGAACTTTTGAAGTTTAAGCCTATGATATACAAAGGATAGGCTCCTTCCTTTAGAAGTCAGGCTCTTTCTAATTATAATTGTGAGTAAGAACACATAAAGTTTACAAGTATCTTTCGAAATCGTTTATTATTATTTGAATTTTGAAAATATCTATTATTTCTCGTCATCATCAAAAGGGGGAGATTGTTAGCTTAACGTTTATATTTAACAATTTTGATGATAACTTTATAATATTTCAAAATTCAAATTGGATTATTTCTTTAGATAGGCAACAATATAATTCATAAAAGGAAATAAAATAATAGGATAATTGCTTTCTTTCTTGTAGGAACTTACCTAATTAGAAATGGTTCCATGACATCCGAAAGGATTTTACTAATTCTAATAATTAGCTCTGGAAGCCTTGACAGAATGTTTATCTTAACGTCTGAATATCGAAGATTTTAGTAGAGATGATATCGAAGATTAAGCAACGACTAGTTAAAGAAAATGTCTATTTAAAGAAGAAGCCAAAACATTTGCAAAAAAGAGACAAAGACTTGCAAAATACCTTTGCAGCATCAATATTCTTGAAAGTTATATCAAACTTTTTGTGCCTTAGAAAGTAAAATCACTCTATTGAGAGAGACTGTTAAATCCTTTATATATTTCTTGTTGAGAGCTTGTAAAGGTTTGTTAAACACTACGAGTGTGGAAGGTTGAAAAATCTTGAAAACTATGTACTTATGAGCATGGAGAGGCTCGTGAAAATTTACAACTATAGTGAAATACTCAAGTTGAATACTTGGGAACTGGACTTCGACTTAATTATAAGTCAAACTAGTATAAATCGATTATGTCACTCTCTCTCTTAACTCTTAATTTTTCTCACTATAATAGGCCCCTTCAGTTTTACAATAGGTTCTTTCAGTTTTATATCGCAAGAGGTTCTTTTCATTTTTGAAACAATTAATAGGTTCTTATAATTAACAAGCTCTTTTCGTTTTGAGAGTTAATAAGCTCCTATTGATTAACAAGCTCCTTTCCTTTTGAGTGCTAACAAGCTTCTTTCAATTAACATGATCCTTTTGTTTTCAATGTTAATATGATCTTTTTGAAAGTTTATAAAATCCTTCTATTTATAGACTTATTTTATTTTAGAGGATATTATCAATTTTAAAAAACCATGCAAACTTTTTTTAGACACAATTCACCCCCTCCCTCTTTTGCGTGTGTTTGTTTTATCATAGACAATAAGTTTTTCCCTACTTAGTGTGCTACTCTATTGTACTTGTGATTTTAAAATGAAGTCTAAGGATGAAAAATGAGAGTATTGGCAAGGCGTAGCACAAAATACATAAAGTCAAATGCAATGTCTCCTAAATTAAGAGACATTATTTAATTGTGAATTGAGATTGTTTTAATTATCTTATAAGGATTAAGTTTATTTGTAAAACTAGATAATTAACACTTTTAATTAATAAAGTGTATTTTTTAATTATTTTAAGTATATTGGATTACTGTATTGTACAAATTTGTTAAACATTAGATCACAGAGGTGAACATAAACTTCTAAAACCACTTGAACCAAGCCAATCCAAAACCATTTTATTTTTCTAAATAGAGAAATGGTTTGGTTTCTAAAATTAAAAAATAAATATTTAGTTTGGGTTTAATTTTAGCCTAACTTTAAAAAATAAAACCAATATTATTTAGTCTACTTTATTTTATTTTTAATATTATTATTCAAATTTTTAAATAAATAATTTTCATTTAAAATATTAAGAGTATTGAGCATTTTATTGTCCAAAAGAATAACATCTTTAAAATAGTTCACTTATTAAGTTATATTAATTTTGATTTCTAGTTGATAAAAGAAACGAAATTTATTTATAGGATTCTTAATTTTTTTAATACTGATACTTACTTCAAATAATATTTAGGTTTAAGTTATTAATTTTATAATATTAAAATTTTTGTCTTATCAAACACGCACATGCACATATATAATTAAATAATTATTTTTAGTGTAATACAAACTATCTAACTATTTTCATTTTAATTTTTTTTAATTTTTTTAACTTTTCAAATTAGGTTTTTTACATAACTATTATTACTAGTTGAAAATTTCAAGTTTGTTATTTTGTTAATCAATAGTTCTTTATGCTCAAGTATTGAAATGGTTGTACTTTTACTTAAACTACCTAGTTAATTAATAAACTTTTTAATAAATATTATTTAAAATATGTATAATTATAAATATAACTTCTACTTTTTATATAAGTTTCTCATATAATAAAATATTGTTATGTTATAAGATTGAAGAAATATTTTTCTTTATTTTAATAAATATTAAAAACTTAAAATATTGAACTAATCCAAACCATGAAAATCAAGTATTGGTTTGGTTTGATTTAAATTTTATATGGTTTTATTTGGTTTGAATAAATAAAAACAATTACATATATAGGTTAATTTAAATTTTTGATTAAAAAACAATCCAAACTACCTATAACTCATCCCTATTAGGCCAGTGGTAAGGAATGTGTCTTTAGGCCTTGTCATTAGATGATGATTTGTCGTAAGCTTAATACTGTTGGTTAATCTTGAAGTGTAACAAATTAAGTGTTATCATAGTTTTAGGTTTAAAGTAGGATACGAACTTAAGATACACTTTTTTGTGAGTGAAGGTAGAAAGAATAAGTCATTATTGCAATTTAATTTAATTAATAGGATTTGATTTTTGACTCATATTTTGTTGTCTTATAAATTTAAAAAAAAAAGAAAAGGCAAGTTGCTTGTACTGGAAATTTGAGGTAGCAACCATCGAAATTCCAATCGGGTTAAGTTTTACGGGAAAAACTTATTTATAGAGAAAATTGTGAGATCTTAAATTTTTAGAACTATTGTGTTTATTTTCAAATATTGATGTGCTTATTTTCTTATATCGAAGTGTTTGTTTTCTTATATTCATGTATTTATTTTATTTGTTTGCTTAGTTTTTATAACGGGCTAATATTTGTGATGTTTATGTTGTTGAAAGCTTAAAGATGTTTGGGGTTATACCATTAAGAACTATGAAAGAAAGATGTTAGTTTAAAGTTTTGTCTCTATATCACTAAACCAAACTATGTATGAAAGTTTTGATTTTATACAAGAATTGCTATTAGTGTACTTTATTAGCTGATCTGTATGTATAAAAACTACTTTTATAAAATAATTTTAACGTCTTTTGGTTAGTCTTCACACAAAATAAGTAAAAGTGAACAAGAAGAAAAATATGAGGACATAAGAAAAGATAACCTATAAAGGGGAAAAAATAGAGAATTTAACATGATTAATCAATATTAAAAGGAACTTACGTAGTGTTTAGTCTTGTTCTCATATCGAAAAAAGAATTCTAAATAAGTTAGTATGAGTATAAGGAAGCATACTTCAATTAAGTTTCTAAGATTATTTGTTTAATTAATTACTTATTATTGATTATTGTATCATATGTTTTAATCAATGTTTTCATACTTTAATTTATCAAAATTAAGAAAGAATGATGGAGGTCCTACATAAAGGTTGTGGTAGTTAGGATTTTCTAAGGTTAATAGGCTTGGGGTTTAAATTTACAATTTTAAGTGTGATTATGTACGATAATTACAATAACAATAATAATAACAAAAGCGACCTGATCATAGTGCCACTGCACAGGTGTTTTGCTCCTTTTCTTGTCTGTTTTATAATGTTTTACATGGACTTCACGACTTTTGTTTGGAATTGTCAAGGATGTGGCAATTCAAAATTTCACCGTTTTCTTGTTGAGTATAGGAGAGAGCATAACATGAACCTTGTTGCGCTTCTGGAAACACGAATTAGTTGTAAGAATGCCGACTCGGTTGTTGCGAAATTGGGCTATCCTTATTCGCATCGGGTTGAAGCTACCGGTTTTGTAGGAGGAATATGGCTTCTTTGGGATGATTATATTTCTGTCGATATTATTTTTAATCACTCTCAATTTATCCATGCTC
>JANZLC010000201.1:29699257-29710960 GCA_026413385.1 Erythroxylum gracilipes | reverse complement strand
AAAGGAGTTCTTGAGAAAAGCCGTGACTCTCCTCTCTGGATCGTCTTCTCCAAGCTTCATCCTCCTTCATCGTTGCTTTTCCGGAATAAGGTCAGAGCTAGCACTCTTTACTTATTCCAGCTATTTCCGGATCAAAGAGTTTGATTCAGTTGAATTTTCCGACCTCTGCGTGGATACCGTTAGAGACGGTCTCCTTTGGTTATTGTGGTTTGCTTCTTCTATAATGACACAAGATCCTAGGTTCAGGGAAGGTCCCGGAACAATTATTTTTGTTATTCTGCACTGCATGCATGTGATGCATGCATCGGGATTTCCCAAGCTGGGGATAGGATTCCCAACATTTCCAACCTTTTTGTGCTGCCATGGCTAGCAACATTATGATTGTGTCTAATCAAGCGACAGGAGCAAAGGTGTCGGAGTAATCAACACCAAAAATCTGAGCATAGCCTTTAATAACAAGCCTGGCTTTGTATTTGTTGATAGAGCTATCTGCATTGAGCTTTGTTCGGAACACCCACTTTACTCCAATGATTTTTCTATCCTTGGGTTTGTCAACTAATTCCTAAGTTTTATTTTTCTGAATCATTAACATCTCGTCTTCCATTGCTTTCTTCCATTTTGGATTTTTAAGTGCTTCTTCATGTCCAGCAGGCTCACAAACTTCCACGTTGCATTTCTGGCATATATCTGCCAAAGATCTTGTTCCTCTAACTGAAGGGTCATCAACTAATTCATTCAGCCACTGATCTTTTTATTGATCTACTGAGGGATTAAATTCTTGTAGAAGTGTAGCTGGTTTTTGTGAATCCTAATCCCATTGCTCATCTTCGTTGAAATGAACATCTCTAGTAATGGTCAATTTTCCAGTTTGTGGATGATACACTCGATAGGATTTGGAAACTAAACTATATCCCACAAAAATAACAGGAGTGGCCCTTTTATCAAGTTTATCACGATTAACCTATGGAACATGAGCGAAACAAACGCAACCAAACACTTTGAGAAATTTGAGTGAAGGTTTATAACCATACCATAGCTCAAATGGAGTTTTGTCCTTCACTGCCTTGCTTGTAAGACAATTTTGTAGAAATACTGTTGTATTTGTAGCCTCTGCCCTGAAATTTTTAGGTAACTCCTTCTCATGTATCATGCATCTTACCATGTCCATTACATATCTGTTCCTCCTTTCACTGACTCCATTTTGTTGCGGAGTGTAAGGAATAGTAAGTTGGTGTTCAATACCTGCTTCTTCACAAAACAAGTTGAATTGTGTAGAGGTGTATTCCTTTCCATTATCCGACATAAAAAATTGAATTTTGTAGCCACTTTGATTTTCCACCATTTTCTTGAATTTCAAGAAAACTCTAGCAACTTCTGACTTGAATTTCAAGAAAAAAAATCCAGCACATTTAAGTAAAATCATCAATAAAAAGAATGTAGTAGCGACTACCTTGTAATGACGGTTCACTTGGAGGTCCAGCAACATCATGTGAATTAGTTGCAGCTTTTGTGACGCTCTCTAAGCTGATTTAGGGAATGGCAACCTATTTTGTTTACCAAACTGATAAGTATGACAATTTGACAAATAATCAGCCGGAATTGGTAAGTCTTTTATCACATCATTCTTCTTTATTTCTAACATCCGTCTAAGATGATAGTGCCCAAGCCTCTTGTGCCAAATTTCAGTGAGGTTAGTTTCTATTGGAAAAGCTACTTACTCCTCTTCAGTTGGATCGAATGAGAAGGTTTTACCTCTCATTTTAACTTGTAGAATCTGTTCTCCAGTGGCATCATAAATGACACAGTGCCTATTTTCAAATGTCACTTTGAATTTTTTTTTCAAGTAGCTGGCCCACACTCAATAAATTTTGGTCAATTTCAAGTACATAAAGAACATCAGTAATTGTTTTTATACCTGAGACTGTTGAGATTGCAATAGTCCCCTTTCCTTTTGTAGGAATATAGACGTTATTTCCGACTCTAACCTTTGTGATTTCAGTGGGCTTTAGTTCCTTGAAGAGAGTTTTGTCGTAAGTCAGGTGGTTTGTACAACCACTATTAATCAACCAACATTCTGAATGACATATGGAGGAATAACATGTTGCTACAAACATCTGATCTTCTTCATCTTGATCAACTACTTGAGCATCTTCTTCATGCTTTTGATTTTTGCTTCTGCAAATTACAGCTTCATGTCCCAACTGGTTGCACTTAGTACACTTTGCAACTGGTCTTTTCTAGCATTTGTATGATGGATGACTCATTTTGCTATAGTGCTGACAAGGAGAATAGTTTCTCTTGGAATTTCAACGTTTGCCTTGATTTTGGTTGTTTGTCATGCTATCATTCCTCTTAGCATCATGGTGCTTGACTGGAAGAGCTCCCTCAACAAAATCATTCTGTCTCATTATCCTTCTTTGCTCTTGAGCCTGTAGAGAATTCAATAACTCCGCTAAGGTGACCTTTGAAAAATCCCTTGTATTTTCTAAAGTGGTAACTAACGCTTCATATTTTTCAGGAACGGTAACTAATTTTTTTGAACAATTTTTGAATTAGAAAATTTAGTACCAAATAACCTTACTTTGTTAACGATGTTGAGTAGCCTGTCCAAGTATTCTTTGAATGTCTTTGACTCCATCCTTTGTAGCTCAAATTCCCTTATTAAATTAAGCACTTTCATGCCTTTCACCCTTTCATCTCTAGTATACTCTCCCTTCAAATAATACCAAATTGCTTTCGCAGTTTGGAGACCCATAATTCTAGTGAAGATGTTCCTTGAAACAGTTGTAAACAAACATGCTTTTGCGTTTGCTTTTCTAGTTTTCCGATCCTTATGATTTTTAATATGGGATATGGTGGGATTTTCCGACAGCGGAACAACATCATAGTCCTCTTCCATGGCTTCCCAAAGATCAAATGCTTCCAAATGGGCTTCCATTCTCACTGCCCAATGTTGATAATCTTCTCTGTCAAAGAAGGGACATTTTGTGAAAAATTTACGTTGCCTTCCATTTCACAGATCCCTTAAAAAGAAGAGGCTCTAATACCAATTTGTTGGAGTTAAGGATAAAAACCAGAAACAGATTCAATGCTTTAAGAGAGAGAACAGAGGAAAATATTAAGATGAACGAGAAGAAAACTTATTATGCAAAGGGATAATATTATTCATGAATAGCCTCTACATTTATACTACTGAGATCAACAGAAAAGCAAAAATCGACTCTAACACGATAAAAAAAAACAGCAACTGAAGTAGTGCTTGAAAGCACGTTTACAGATCCTAAAGACTTGGTCTACTCTGTTTTACCTCAAAAGAGATAAGACCTTGAACAAATAAATAAATAACACATGGGAATCACGTGAGAGTTTAAAGTCCAATAAGCAAATATCTAACAAATTGTACCATCCTCCATTACCAATGTTTTTTCTAAGCCTTTCTTTCCCCACCTTGCATTGGCCCATGCATTGATTATAGGAAAAGTTGGTCGTTTGCTCCAGAAGGATCCAACCAAGGTTGTCAACTAGGCCCTCTCTCCCGCTTTCAATAACTCGATAGGTGGATATACTATTATGTCTTTCATTAGCTCTTAGAAGTGTTTCATCTGGATCTATGGCTTATTATAAACAATACGCTTTTTCCATTCTCCAACAATCGATGTGAGGGATTTCTGGTTGTTGGAATTGGAAGCCCTATTGTGCCTCTCACCATTATCGGGCCTTTCCTTTGGACCTATCTTATGGGATAATGTAGGGAATTCCTGAATGGATAAGCAAGCAGGGTCTCATAATAGACCATACCGGCCTTAGATAGGCCCTCCATAAAGGAAGAAAACTTTAGTCGTATCACCCACTATCAATACCAACCCAAAGAGGCGGGGAGGAAAAGTTCAAACGAGAAAAGTCAAAGGGTAAGTGAAGAAGTTTCTTGCTAGCTCAGTAAACTTTCCTTGTCTAAATGTGCAACACCCCAGTTGTCATATAATTATGTGATTTTATTCACATTTCTTCAATAAAGTAGAGAGGAGTGGAAAAAATTTGTGTTGGAGTCCCCATCCTTCATCTAATTAAGTCTGGTTTTTTTGCTTCAGGATTGAATTGTGAAGATTGAAAGCCTCTTGACACTCTAGTATTTTACCTAAGCAAGAATTAATTTATTCTTGAGAGTGGTGAGATTATGAGATTTTGCAAGAATAAATTCCTTTAAAGTTTTTCTAATGAGCTTTAGTTTTCTCATAAATTGGTAAGATTTGAACCCATTAACTTCTATATTCTAGCATCTGTTGATTAACTCCCTAAATCCTTCCATGTGAGAGATTCCATTAAAGAATCTAAATGAGGCCCCAACATTTCTAGTTTTAGCAATTTTTGAATTAGCATGTAAGAGTGGTCTGAAAACAGATTTTCTCCATACTAAATATAGGACTGAGGAAACAGACTTAGCCAAAATGAGTTAACCATTAATCTGCCCAGTTTTTTCCAGATATACATCTTACCTAGCTAATTGTTTGTCCATGTAAAGTGTCTACCTATCAAGCTAAGGTCCATCAAATCCACCTCAGTAAGCAGATTAGTAAGCTATTTTAATGATTTAAGAGTGAACTGCTTACCACCTTCAATTTCTTTCGAGATTAGGTAACAATTGAAGTCCCCCAACATCAGCCAAGGATTTTGAATTCTCATTTGTTGCCTTTACAGATCTAGCTAGAATTTTTTCCTTTGAAAGCCAAAATTTGAAGCATAGATTAGAGATAAATAAAAATTGTAAATCATACCTCTCAATTGACATTTCAGTTGAATAAATTGGTCACTTTCTTCAATATTCTAGATTTCAATCACATATGTGTTGTAAAGACAAATAATTCTACTATTGTAATGTGAAAAGTGGTTAGAGATAAGTTGCCAATTTACACCCAAAAACTTAGAGCTAATGACTAACTAAGGATCTTTAATTTTAGCTTCAAGAAGGTTAACTAAACAAGCCTTCTTATCCTTCACAACCTCCTTTACAATTGCTTTTTTAAAAGGGTCCATGAACCCTCTAGTGTGCCAAATTAGTAATGTTATCTAGGGGAGATTTCCCTATGTTTTTGTTGTTATACTTCCCCCTCTTTTAAGCAATTCTTCTCCTAGTGTTAGATGGTTGAGTTTTGAACACCCCAGATTCACCACTGTTCACTGCTTACATTTCAGTTTCTTTATACACCATGTTTGATATTTCAATAGCGTAATGGTTTATTTTAGCCTCACTTTCTCCCAACTTCACAATTTATGCTTCATCTTTTTCATTCTCTGCATTGGAAACTCCAATTTCTAACTAATTCATATCAATTTCTTTCCCAATTTATACCTGATTGAGTGTATTAACCAGTACATCAGTTTCAACAATGTGGCCTCTGGTTGTATCATTTTTATTGAGGTTGCTCAAGTCTGCTTATTGCTACATTTTATTCAGTTCTATTCCGTGATAGATGCATATCTAACTATATTTTTATACCAGTATTTAATGTATTTTGCTTGATATTTTATACTTTTATCTTATATTTAGTACTTAATTTTCTCCAATCGTGTATATAGTCATGCATCAAACTGTGTATCACCAAATTCTTTGAAAATCAAAAAACTACATAGATACAGGCTTGGAACAAATTAAGTATACACACTTAGAGCAAATCAAGTATACACGGTTTGATCCATGACTATGCATAATATCATACATCAACTTTCAATATATAAAGATGTGAACACATACTTGAAGGGAGAGCAGACTTCAGGGAGGCAATTCTAGACAAGGAGATTGTTCTCAAGGGGCAATTTTGGTCCAAAGAAGTGGAGAACACAAAGAATTCATCGAAAGATCCATCAGAATACAAGATCAGACCTTTACATCAAAAGAATATTCCAAAGAAAACAATTAGAAAGATTTAGCATTATGAACCCATTGTTTTCAATTCATTTTTCTTTCTATGTATGTTTGATTTCGTGTTCGGTAATGTGTAACTAAATGTCTTCTTAGTGTTTTGGTTAGATGAACCTAGATGTTAATTATTGATATCAGTAATTTTCTAAGTGAAATCTTAAATCTCTGTTCAATATCATTGCTTATTTTATTTTACTTGCTTTAGTTTTTATTTTCTTTATTAAAACCCAAAATCAATTCATAAGCTAGATGATAAGAAAAAGGTAATTACTAGTAATCACTATCTTCATAGGATCGACCTGTACTTGTCTATACTAACAATAGCTACATCGTGCACTTACGGTTATTACAGTATTGATTAACTCACAAATAAGTTAATCAAGTTTTTGACATCGTTGTCAGGGATAGTGATATTAGGAAAACATCTATTTTATTTTAATTAAGCTTTTATTTTTATTTCTTATTGTATTTATTTTAATTGTGGTTTATTCATTTAATTATCTTTTGAAATTCTCTAATTGATCTTCAGTTTGTGGTTTATTGTAGGATTTAAAATTCATTGTCATAGTCACAACTCGTAATGGAAGAATAGAACAGACAATACTTTTATAGGAGCTAGAATGTGTCTTTGCAGTACATATCTTTGCCTTATGGGAGAGGGAGGTGTTCTCATATGTTTTTGAAAGTTCAACTAATATCTAGGCTATCTCGCTATCTTGATGGGAGTTATTACTACAATCATGAATGTCAGACACCAACATATATGTGGGAGCAGCTGAGCATATACAACCAACCTCAAAGTGCACTATATGAGAACAACTATAATTCATAATAGAACAACTCTTATGCTTATGGATGGAATGATGACACTCTAGTTGGATATTTACAACAACAAGCACCTCCAGTTAACGAGCCAACTCTGGAAGATATGATGACCAATTTCATTCAAGAATCAATTATAAGGCATCAAGAAACAAATGCTCGTATACAAAATTTAGTGAATCAGATGTACCAGCTATCAAAGATACTATCTGAAGAGATCCAAGGGAGTTTGCCTAGTGCTACTAAAACAGACCCTACAAAATGTGAAATGGCAATCACCCTTAATAGTGAAAAAGAATTCCCAATAGAAGAAGAAGAGAAAGAGGAAGAAGAAGAGGAAGAGGAAGAAAATAATAGAGATAAATTAATGGAATACATTGCCAAACTTAGAGCTAGCTGATGTGAATTTGAAGAAAGGGTTTCTTCACCTAAATATCTTAAGCATAATACAAAATACTATTTGAGCCTATTAATGTAGAAGAGTAAAGAAAAAATGACAGTTGGCTTCATAAATGAAGAGGCATTCCAAGAAAATGAAGAGGTAATTGCTATTGTTGTAGAGGAGGACGAAAATATGACAGAGGTAGCAAAAGTAGAAAAAGAAGAAGTGTTTATCCAAAAAGAGGAAGTAGAGAGGTGCGGGAGATAATTAAAGAAAATAAGCCAGAAACCTCTGTCCAAGGAAAAGAAGAAGAGTGGACGGAGGTATTTAAGGAAGAACTGGTAGAGAAACTGGTATTTAAGGAAGAACTAGCAGAGAAACTAAGTAAGGAAACTACTGATGAGGTGTTAGTAGTGACCATAAGTATGAAGGTTCCCACTTCCTCAAAGACAAATTATTTGAGTTAGTTGATGATTCAGGAAGTTTCATTATTCCTCATTTTATTAACAGTTTGTCATTTAAGAGGGCATTACTATAGTTATTTGGTTTTACTAACTTAATCCATCATGTCCTTTTCATCATCCTACAACATATGACTTTTTTACTGGCTATGAAACCACTTTGTAGAGAAAAGAGTAGAAGCAAGTCACTAATTATTGATATAGGATGAAGTTGAGCACAAAGGGTACAAAGTTTCAGTTTTATTTCGTTTTGATTCTATTTCGTGTGTTAGTATAGGATTTTATTTCATGTTGTCTTTATTTCTTTTGTTCTTTTTATCCTTTCTTTTATATTTTGCAAGGATGTAGTTCACTATTGGATGGATCTAAAATCAGGAATCGTCACAATCAAGAAAGTACCAAAAATCCCTCTCACTTTTATCTATACTTGTATTATGTACATTGGGGACAATAAACAACTTTAAGTGTGTGGATGGGTTTAATGATTTTTTAATGATTTTTTCATGCTTATTATTTTTTAATGATTTGTTAAGCTTACTATAATCTTGATTATGAATCCTATTAACTAATATTCTAAATTAAATGAAATATATCAATCAATACTACGTTTCATTATTGAATATTGATTTGAATTGGTATGTAAAAGGATGATGGTTAGAATAAAATTAGTTTTCTAAGTCATATTTTTAGTAATAATTGAAATATTCAAGTTGAATGAAATTGTATATTATTTACACACATATATACCCATCTTTTTCATGAGCTTTTGAGCCTAAAAGAGCAAAAAAAAAAAATTAAGTTCTTGTTGTTCTTTCATGTGTGTTTTTAATGTGTAGGAGGATAATTCTAGAACTTGCTTTTATTATGAATATTGAGACCATATTTGTTAAATTATAAATATTAACATGATGAAGGCACTTAAATTAAAAAAACTTTTTAAAGCCTATTTCTTTGAAAATTACAATACCCTTAAATATACCTTTAGGAATAATCAAGTTGAGCCTTAGCCATTTTCACACATATATTAACCTTTATCGTATTTTTCGTTGAAGACTTTTTTATGTTTTAACCTCAAAGCTTATTTACATCACGTACCTATTTGAGACTTGAAATTATTGAAAGGTCCATTATTTATTGAATTGTAACATTGAATGCTCGGATTGTTTTGATTGATAAAAATACATAAAGAAAAACAAAAGAGAAGAGTATAGAAAAAGAGAAGAAAAGGAAAAAAAAAAAGAATAAATGTATAGTACCGATGGATTTATAGTGGAAGGACTAGAATGTTTGTAAACAAGTTTTGTAATTTCTCTTTAGTAAATTTCCTTTAATTTAATTCTTTTTATATCCCAACCATACCTTACCTAACCCCATTATAACCTGTATATAGATTTTTTGATTTTTGTTTCTAGTTTACTTATAAGTGATGGAGATGTTTGCAAGCTTATGGTAAGAGTTTTATTATACATTGATTGAGAGTTGATACCTTTTACCCTAAACACTTGAGTGCATTGAGTGAAATCTTGGTGAGGGTGTAAAAATTTATTGCTTTTGATTTCAATACAATTATTGATGTGATTATTATTAATATGGACTTAGGAAGTTAATTTTAGGATAACTTAACTCTAATTGTATGTTAATTTGATTCAATAGGATATGGTGATGTATAGTATGTATGGACATATTGAGATTGATGATGGATTGATGTTGTAAATTTATAATCTTGATTATGGTTTGCTTGAGAACAAGCAAAAGCTTAAGTATAAGGATATTTGATAGATGCATAGTTGACTATATTTTTACACTTATATTAGATGTATTTTTCTTGATATTTGATATTTTATTGTATATTTGATACATAATTCACTCCAAGTGTGCATACAGAATATAATTGCCTTCATAAACTTAAAGGGGAAGAATTCAGACAAAAACATGGCATAAAACAAAAATTTGACGCACAGAAAGGATGCACGATCATGCACTTCTTCTAGGTCATATAGTTTTGTGATTTTCAAAGAATTTGTTGATGCACAGCTGTGCATATGATTGTGCATCAACCAAAAACCCTAGAATTCAATATATAAAGACGTGAACGAAGATTTAAAGGGAGAGCATACTTTAAGGAGGCGATTTCAGAAATTATTTTTAAGGGATGATTTTGGTCCAAAGAAGTAGAGAACATAAATAATTCATCCAAAGATCCATTGGAATACAAAATCAGACCTCTACCTCCCAAGAATATTTAATACAAGACAATCAGGGTGACTTAGAATTATGAACCCATTGTTTTCAATTCGTTTTCTTTTTATGTATGTTTGATTTCATGTTCCATAATATAATGTGTAAGTAAACATCTTGTTAGCATTTAGGTTAGATGAACACTATATTAATACTTTGATATGATTTGATTCTTTTATTAATGAAATTGGTTTGATTGTTATATTTTTATTCAATTATATGTTTTATTTATATTCTAATAGACCCGAGAATATTAGATCATAATCTGATTTCATACATAGAAATTGAGAAATCCTATTGATGAATAGATCTACCGTAATTAGAAGGAGTTGATTGTAACCCTAAAGATAGGATGACACAAATCTTTCGGATTAGAATCAAACCTAATAGAGAGATTCACAAATCGATAAAGCAATCTTATAAACTTTAACCTGAGTAATTTGGTTGAAAAATTAAGATTAGTTATCAGTATACTCAAGGTCAGCTATTAGTATACCATAGTAATCTCTACGATCCAATAAATCAATGAAACAATTGAATAATAAAAGATCAACCTGTTAAGTATTTAGGGGAATTCGAAATCTAGATACTAATTATTGATATCGATAGTTTTCTAAATCAAATCTTAAATCTCTGTTCAATATCATTGCTTATTTTATTTTACTTGCTTTAGTTTTTATTTTCTTTATTAAAACCTAAATCAATTCATAGGCAAGATAATAAGAAAAAGATAATTACTAGTAATTACTGCCTTTGTGGGATCGACTTGTACTTGTCGGTACTAACTACAACTACGGTGTGCACTTACAGCTATTACAATAGTGGCCAACTCATAAATAAGTCAATCAGTTCCCATAATTTCTTCTTGCCACCCAATTTTGAACACCTTGCCAGTGGGTACCCATTTTGAGGTGGACTTACTTGGTTATAGGAATTTTTATCTTCTCCAGCTCACCATTTTCCCCTAACCTTATAATAAGCATGCTATCAGGAAATGTTGAGTTTTTATTGATTTCAATGCATAATTTGACATAGCATAATCGTTCCATAGAAACTGTTTAGGACTCCATACAAATTGGCTTTCCCAAAGAGGTTACTATAAAACTAAGTCCCTTAATAGTTCAAAATTCCATTGGCAAGTTATAAAAATTCAACCATATTGGAAATTTATCTATTTTACCTCTTTTTAACTCAATGCCAGGCTTCCACTTTTGAATGAATAAAGGTTATTTTCCAATGTGTCATAACCCTTGTTCAATTATCTCATTTAAGCTAGAATTATCTGAAAATTTGAACAGGATTGTTCCATCTTCTCTGAGCATCACTTAGTCTAGTCCTTTCTTACCCCCAAGCATTTATTACTGGAAAAGTTTGGCCTCTTATTCTAGAAAAATTCAATTAAAGTAGTGGACCAAGCTAGAGCTCCAACCTTAAGTAATTCAATTGGTGGAGAAATGATATCGTCTTTAACTACATTATGATAATGCCTAAGTGCTCCTTTGTTGTACTGTGTGGGCAATTTTGTTCTCCAAGCTCCTAAAAGCTATAGTTCTTCAACATTTTCCCTAGGTTTTATGTTCTGTTTATGCCTCTGTTGAGTGACCCTTTCACTAGATTTTGGTAGGAGTGATTCTCTGTAGAGGGCTACGAACTCTTCTGTAGATATGGACTAGCAGATTATCTCTGCGCAAATGAGCAGTGAAAATGCTCAGTGTATTTAATTAAAATTGAAACCAGCAACAAGAAAATTTATAACAACATAAAATTTTATAGATAGCTTAATCTATAAACTTTACAATTTGTCTCTGATATCGTCCTGTATTCTTCCGTGTTATTTTGTTGTTATACAAAATCATTAGGAAGCAATATATTTTACTACTGTT
>JANZLC010000201.1:29686346-29699157 GCA_026413385.1 Erythroxylum gracilipes | reverse complement strand
CAAATATTTAATAAGCAATTAACAAACATAATAAACATAATTCGTATTAAATTTCGTTAATATTCTAACCCCTAATTGGGGGCACTACATCAATCAAATCTATGTTGTAAAGACAAATAATTCTCCTATTGTAATGCAAAATATGGTTTAAGATAAGTTTCCAATTTGCACCTAAAAACTTAGATCCAATGAGTAATTAAGGATCTTTTATTTTAGTTTCAAGAAGGCCAACTAAACAAGCCTTCTTGTCCTTCACAACCTCCTTTACCATTGCTCTTTTTAGAGAGCCATTAATCCCTCTAGTGTTCCATACTAGGACTGCCATCTAAGGGAGATTCCCCTATATTTTTGTTGTTGTGCTTCCCTATTTTTTGTGGATTTTCTTTTAATGTTAGAAGTTTGAGTTTTGAACTCCTCAGATTCTCTACTATTCACTGCTTGCATTTCAATTTCTTTGTTCACCATGTTTGATATTTCAGTAATGTCATGGTTTATTTCAGCCTCAGTTTTTCCCAGCTTCATAATAAGTGCTTCAGCTTCTTTATTCAATGTGTTAAAAACTTCAACTTCCAATTGATTCATATAAGTTTTTCCCATTTATATTATCAATTTCAACATAGTTGAGTGAATTGACCCGTACAATAAATTCAACTAGATGCCCTCTGGTTGTATGATTTTCATTTAGGTTGGTTAAGTCTCCTTTATGCTACATTTTATTTAGTTCTATCCCCATTAATTTCTTCTTGCTACCCAGTTTTCAACACCTTGCTAGTGGGTACCCACTTTCTTGGTGGAATTGCTTGGTTTCCAAGGGTAACTTATTGGGATTTCTATCTTCTCTAGCTCACCATTTTCCCCTAACCTCGTAACTGGCATGTTGTGAGGAAATGTTGAGTTTTTATTGATTTAAATGCATAATTTTGCATAGCATATTCTTTCTATAAAAGTTGTTTTGGAGTCCTTACAAATTGGTTTTCCCCAGGAGCTTACAAGAAAACTAAGCCCCTCAATTGTCAAAAATTCCATAAGCAAGTTATGAAACATTAGAAATGTATCTATTTTATGTCTTTCCAACTCAATGTTAGGCTTCCACTTTTGAATGAATAAAGGTTACTCTTCAATGTGTGATGGCCTTTGTTCAATTATCTCATTTAAGTTGAATTCATCTAAAAATTTGAACAAGTTTGTTCCATCTTCTCTAAACATCACTTTGTCCAGGCCTTTCTTGCCCCATCTGGCTCTTGCCCAAGCATGTACTACTGGAAAAGATAGCCTCTTTCTCCAAAAAAATCCAATTAAGGCAGTGGACCAAGCAAAAGCTCTAACCTTAAGTAATTGAATTGGTGGAGAAATGATGCCATCTTTAACTGCATTCTGATAATACTTGAGTGCTCCTTTGTTGTACTATGTGTGCAATTTTGTTCTCCAAGTTCGAGAAGGTTGCAGTTCTTAAATATTTTCCAAAGGTTTTGTATTCTATTTGTGCCTCTTTTGAGTGACCCTTTCTCTAGATTTTGCCAGGAGTGATTCTCTAAAGAGGGTTAGGAACTCTTCAGTAGATAAAGAGGATTCACCCGTCTCTTTCACCAAGTACAAGGCCTTTAAAGGGCCTTCCATTGAGGTTGAAACCTCAGTCTCAAAGATGCAATCGCCTAGTTAGAAGAAGAAACAAACTAGACGCGGGAGAAATTATTTCAAAAATGGTAAGAAGAAGGAGTATAAAGGTAAAATCAGGTAAAGAGAAGTTAGAGAAAAATCAGGTAGAGAGAAGTTCCAGTTTGGTTCATTGTTACATTATATGATATTGATCTTAATATGCACAAATTGCATGCTTGTTTCGTTGAATGAGTTTCAAATATAGTCCAATCTTAATATGCACAAATTGCATGCTCGTTTCTTTGAATGAGTTTCAAATATGGTCCAATGTTATATAGATTTTAACAATAAAGTGTTGATCATCTAATGAAGTAAAATTTTGTTTTGTTTTATTTATTGTTTGTCTTGATTGATGTACAATTATGATTTTAAGTAAAAAATCTCAAGTGAAGTATAAAAACTTAAGTCAAGTGTCAATATGAAGTAGATAGATTTGAATTAAAAAAATTTAAATTAAGAAAAATTATTTTAATTATGAATTGAGATTGATTTAATTATTTTATAATTAGAGATTGGATAATTAAGAATTTGATTACAAAAAATTTTAGTTCATTTGAAGTGTATCATCATGAATTTAGATTGATCTTTAAGAAATATTACGTAATTATGGATGATTAATCATTTTAATTATTGAAAAAGATTCTTTTTAGTTATTTTAAAATATATCATTGTGAATTTAATTTATACAAGTTGGTTAATCATTAATTTAATAATAAGATAAACTTGTCATTGGATCCGATCTACCATAGATCCAACTGGCTAATAATAAGACAACCTTGTCATTGGATCCGATATACCACATATCCAATATAAGCCACACCATTTCAATGAAACCTGAATTGCAATCCAAACGTTGGATAACAGGACATTTTTGCGATGGGGAGAGCTAGCAAAGCAAAACTAAAACATCCATATTTAGAAACTTTGGCAAATCAGACACTTACACGCATGGTTTCATTGGTCCACACATAACACTAGATGCCAAGGTATTTATTAATAAATCTCCAGGTAGAGTGCTTGGTTTTCTCTTTCAAGTTCTCCTCACTCCCACTCTCCTGCAATTTCCTTGCTTTCTACAGCACCAGTTTTGCTTTTCATCAGCATCCTAGTCCGGTAGAGCTATTTATGAAGTGGGGTTCACAAGGGACGGGCAATTATGCGCCGTGGCATTTTCTATTGCATCCGAACGTTGGGTTTTGTTTGAGACGACGATGGTCAAATTTTACACTAACAATAATAATAAAATAGTAAACAAATGCATTTCATCATTGTACGCGTAAAATACGAGGTGGTGACCGACAACAAATAACCAAAAACAAAAATTCAACCAAATTTCTATCTTTTCACACCTCATAACAATATGTAGACTAGAAATAGAGCCGTTTTCTCTCTGACTCCTTCCTTTTTGCTCCCTTCATTGCACCAAGATAGTGAGGCACAGTGTCACTCTGCTCTTTAGAGGCTCTAGTTTCTTCTTTTCTTCACTTTCGTTTTCTCTACCTGATAATGTAAAACTCGGACAAAATTAAAAGCTAAGGAGAAAACTGGATTCTTTCTTTGGTACTCAAGCCCCAAAAAGGACCTTAAAAGAAATGGCTTTCTCTAGGTTCTTTGCTTTGTCTCTTCTCCAAATTTTCTTGCTCGTGAGCTTGTGTTGGGCTGTAGATCCAACGGTGACATATGAGTTTGAGGTGTCTTACATTACCGCCTCTCCTCTTGGCGAGCCTCAGCAGGTTAGTTCTTTGGATCTCTCTGTTATTTGCGTTTATCTTTGCATTGTCTTTTTGTCTCTGTTTCTGCCCATTAGATCTTTTCATTTCTTTATTTTAACTTCTGAAACCAAGGGTATGCTTGAAATTCTCTAAAGTTTCAACCTGTAACTTTAGATCTGCTAAACCTGCTTGCGCACTGACAATTTCAGCTTAAAGCAGTACACTTTAGTGTGTACGGTTAAAATGGTTTTGGTAACTAATGGTGAGCTTTCAAGAGTTTTTGCTAAAGTGCTACCAAATTGTACTATTTTGCAGGTTATTGCTGTGAATGGCAAGTTTCCTGGTCCTGTTATAAATGTCACAACCAACAATAATGTCATCGTTAACGTTCGAAACAAATTAGACGAAAACCTACTTATGCACTGGTAGGATTTTCTTCTTGAATATATCATATGAAGTGTGCAGATAAATGCACTTGCTTTTATACTTTGAACTGTATATATATACTTTGGTATATATAATGCAAGGGTCAGTAAATAGCATTCATTGATTGAACCTTAGTCGGATGTCTTAGGTCTGGAATTCAACAAAGGAGAAGCTCGTGGCAAGATGGAGTGCTTGGTACTAACTGTCCAATTCCTTCAAAGTGGAACTGGACTTACAATTTTCAGGTTAAGGATCAGATAGGGAGTTTCTTTTATTTCCCTTCTCTCAATATGCAGAGAGCTTCCGGTGGATTTGGCACCTTCATTATAAATAACCGGGATATTATTCCAGTCCCCTTTGATACCCCTAGTGGAGACATTGTGCTTTTGATTGGTGATTGGTACAAGAGGAATCATACGGTTTGTATCCTCAGATATTATACTTGAGTGTGTTATATCTTGTTAGAAGCTAAACACTCACTTTGTTAATACTTTTGTAATTGGGGTTGTTTAGGCTTTGAGGAAGACTCTTGATGCAGGAAAAGACCTAGGGATGCCAGATGGAGTCCTTATAAATGGCAAAGGACCTTATCAGTATAACACTACTCTTGTTCCTGATGGCATTGACTATGAAACTATTGAAGTTAATCCAGGTGATTATCATACTTGTTAGTTGCTTGATATCCATCAATGTTTCTGTTCCACTTAGTGAATTGAAAAATCAATTTCTTCGTTCAGCAGGATAAAGTTATATTATTATCCTAAAATCTTGTGTTTTGGTTGCTGGAATTCCTCAAGTTCTAGCTGCTTAACCAGGAGTATATATGTTATGCTAGGCATTAGATACTTTTGTTCTAGGTTTTTAAAGGGTAATCCTGCTTGCTAGTTACATTATTATCAGCATTACCTTGTGTACTAGTATTTACTTCACAACGTATAAAATGCTATTCTCGATTATATATTGTATAGCTGTGTAAACCTTTATATTGCTGTTATTTTATTATGATTTTACATTCCTACAGCTAGAAGTCCCTCATCAAGTGACAATGTTGTTATATTTTTCCAGGAAAAACGTATCGCCTTCGTGTGCACAATGTTGGTACTTCAACCAGTCTGAAATTTAGGATTCAGGGCCATAATCTTCTTTTAGCTGAGTCAGAAGGATCGTATACTGTGCAGCAAAATTATACCAGCTTAGATATACATGTAGGACAGTCATATTCTTTTCTGGTTACAATGGATCAGAACGCAAGTACTGACTACTACATTGTAGCCAGTGCTAGGTTTGTGAATGAATCCCAATGGAAAAGAGTTACTGGAGTTGCCATATTGCACTATACTAATTCCAAGGGCAAGGCAAAAGGTCCACTTCCTGATCCACCAAATGATGAATTTGACAAAACCTTCTCAATGAATCAAGCAAGATCCATCAGGTTAGAATCAGTTGTTTTTCAATGCATTTTTACATTGTTCTTAAGCCTTTTCAGTTGCATCAAGCTTTCAGCAGTTAAAATAACTGAAAAAGAAAATTTAAGACAAGAGCTCATCTTGTATTTAGAAGCTCAAAATTTTTGTCTTTGAAAACAATGAGGCAATCTTTTGTTTTGAACTTCAATATTCGTTTTAAGACCACATCTTTGAACTCTATGGCCAAGTTGACTCAAAATTTTCAAAATATACAGGTGGAATGTCTCTGCCAGTGGTGCACGTCCTAACCCACAAGGTTCATTCAGATATGGATCAATCAATGTGACTGATGTTTATGTTTTGAAAAACAAGCCACCTGTGATGATTAGCGGGAAAAGAAAGGCAACTCTTAGTGGTATATCCTTTGTCAATCCTTCCACTCCTATCAGGCTTGCTGACCAGCACAAAGTGAAGGGAGTATATAAGCTCGATTTCCCCAAAACACCCATTACAGGACCACCTAAAATGGAAACATCAGTTATAAATGGAACCTACAGAGGTTTTATGGAAATCATTCTGCAGAACAATGAAACAAAGATGCAGAGCTATCACCTGAGTGGATATGCAGTTTTTGTTGTTGGGTAGGAAATTATTCACGCCTGTTTCTCTTCAACTTTTCTACATTATCCTTTTGAAAAAAAAAATCTACATTTTTGAGCACATTCCTTAATCACATTTATTTTGACTCGATGCAGAATGGATTATGGTGACTGGACTGAAAACAGCAGGGGCACGTATAATAAGTGGGATGGTGTTGCACGCTCAACAGTACAGGTACACTATTAATATGGTTCTACGGGCCCACATCCTTTGTTTACCTGAAAACTTCATAACAATCAAGGTTTCAATCATCATATTCTCTATGCTGTCATTAATTGCCTGTGACACATGTCCTACAGAATATGATGATGGAAACCTTCATTGTTATGAAGTTAGCAGTCATTAATTGCCTGTGACACATGGCCAACTGTATTACAGCTAAAAAGAAATCCTCATAGTTCTTGATGTGCTTTTTCAGTCTGTGTGGTATGTAACTGAAAATCTAAATTGCTTGCGCGTGGTCTACTATACATGTTAATCTGATTCATATTTTACTTTTGATGCCAACAATTTGTGATCATTTACAAGTTATCTATGTAATTAAGCAATTTTGGACATCTCTTCTTATGTTTTCGGTGCAAAAGAATATATCTTTCAAATCCTTGCTGGCCTTTGTATCATTATGCTGTAGCTTGGAATTCCAATTTGTTAAAATGATTAAGGGTTGCTAGACCTGGACAGGGTTGATCTGACTAGGAAACTCACGAACTGGACCAGTAACTGCTGCTTATTGCGAATATGCTAAGAAATTAAATCTTTCCGTTTCCAAAAGTTGTATCTTGAAGTTAGATTAAATTTTAGAGGTGTCACAGGCGAGAAAGAAATGATGACACCTACATATCTGTCTGTGTATAGGTGTATCCTGGAGCTTGGACTGCAATTTTAGTATCACTTGACAACGTTGGAGCATGGAACCTCAGAAGTGAGAACCTCGACTCATGGTACCTTGGGCAAGAAACCTATATCAGAGTTGTGAATCCGGAAGAGAATAACAAAACTGAATTTCCTCCGCCAGATAATGTCCTCTATTGTGGTGCTCTCGGCAAACTACAAAAGTATATATAGATTTCTTCACTGTTACACTCTTCTACACTGAGCTCATTTGTCCCAATGAAACACTGGAAATCTGATTATATATGTTTCCTTCCTTCTTTCAGGCCTCAGGATATCTCTTTAAATGCATTGCCAAGAGGGAATGTGCCAAAGCTCTTCTTCACATTGATGATGATGATCTGTGCTCTGGTGCCCGTTTTCAGTTGATTTTTCACATTGCTTGTTTGAGCCTGTCTTCTTGGTGTGGGTGCTTTAACTAGGTGTGCTCTTGTAATCCTGTTGATAGGAAATTTCCGGTGATTTTGACATGTATTTTAAACCTTCTGAGGTTCCACTTTGTTTATTGGATTATTATTCTTTTTAAGCCAGCAATTTATGTACCGCTGACAATTCATCAAGTTTCTAATAGAAGTAACTGCCCAAGGCTATAGTTTCATGTATCCTTGTAATGCCTTGAAAGTTCATTCTCAAAAGCAATGTGGTCCTCGATACTTACCACCAGCCAATCCTGGGGTTATGACGGATAGTCATTAGGTCCCAAGTTTTTACTCTTCTCCCAATGGATATTGATAAATCGAGGAGGTGGGGCATACAAACCTGAAATTTTCATTTAAGACGGTGGCCCAAGTATTTTTCCAATATAAGGTGGAAAACGTTTAGAATAGCTGGAATTCATGTCTTTCGAATTCGACGCGGTCCCTTTCGCTCATTTGCTTTAGGCACAGCCGTTCCAACTGGATCGTGTCCCCTGGCCGTTAGGACATCCAAGGTGCCATTAGTTCATCTTCGTGCTACGCTACGTTCCTAAACCTATTCTTCTGTGATAGATGATGAGTCTGAAATGGTCTTGAATGTGTTTTTACAATATTATCATCTCTCTCTCTCTCTCCTTGTATCTATTAATGTATTAATCGTGATAGGCAGTAAAATACATATACTTCATTGCTAGTGGTTGTCTTCAAACTTCAACAACAGAACATGTAAGAAGCACAAACATCCTCCTAGCCAACATGTCTCAGCAAAGTTGGTCCAGAGGCCAGAAAGAAGGCGAGGCATTCAGAAAACACACTGGCAAACATATATCTGAAATGCTAGACGGGACATGATTTACTGTTCAAATCATATCAATGCAACTGTTGAAAAAACTCTGAAGCCACTCCAAACATGAGATGATCACACGCTCAAATTCAAAAGCTATAACTACTACTGTTTGAACTGCAAGCATGCTTATGAAAGGCTGCATTTTTTAAGAAGATGACATCCTGGAGATATACAGCAGTTGTAGTGGCCTGGCCTGTGGGGATTCTTTATGAAGCCTTCTGTTCCGGATAACTTGAGAATCTACAGTATTACTGTTGGGTGCTGTAAAGTAGGTCTCCATGTACTCTACACGGTCTCATGTCCACAATTTCTACTGAACAAGGACAAAAGGATGAAAATGCATGCTCAAGGCCAGAGGTTATCATCTTCTCTTTTTCTTACAGTCTCCTGAGTTGAGTTGTACGTACGAGACGTTGGACAGAATATTACATGTGGCCTTCCGTTGCTTTTAAAAATAACAAAAGAAAATGTTTATTGGAGTTTACAAAGAACTTAAGAATTCATTGGATTTTGGATGTTTTCCTTTCATGCGACAGGCAACATAAACCATCTTCGATTTGCAAACTGCTTACATGTTTAACCTTTATCCATATTCATGTCATCGTCCAAGATTGATCGAGTCTTCAAAGGTGGAATTTTGGAGCTTCAGTTTCGTAATTTCCTTGCAGTGGCAGGGGCACGGGCACGTCATTCTGACATTAAACTCGTTATCGTTTTGAAGCATGCAAACAAAAGTCATTTGCTGTCTGATTACTGCGATTTGATTCGACGTGGTTTGGTCTGGTCTAGTCTGATCCCTTTTTTTGCTTAAAGGGGCGATTATTGTCTAGCGTGAGTGGCATCTGATACGTGACTTTTGACTCGCGTAATCTTTATTTGATAAGGGATTGTCTGGGCGGGCTCGATCTATTTTGGGCTTTTCGATCATTCCAACACGACATCTAGCCGGATTTGGAAACTTGTACGGAGGGACTGAATTATCGAAAGCAAAAAAAATAAAATATATATATGTTTGAACATATATAAAATTATTTTTGGGAAAATTCGAAAGCAAATATATATATGTTTGAACATTTATAATTATTTTTTGGGAAAATTCCAAGCGTTGCATAAAGATTATCTATACTTATGTGAACTACACTTATGATTAAAAATATAAGAAAATTAATTAGGCATTGCTTTGCAAACAAAGTTCATTTTTAAAGGATTTTTCTCACATACTCTTAAATTTTTATATTTCATTTATCTGGCCCTTTTTTCTTTTCTTTATCTGCTAGCATGACTTTTTTTAGTTTACTTGCTCTTTCAAAAGTATAAAACTCCATTTATAAAATTTTTCTTATCTATTTTAAAGTGAGTTCTTTCTAGTTCTAGTTTCAACATCTCTATTAAGAACATTTATATAGTAACTCCAACTTCTAAATCAAAACCTATTATAAAAAATTGCTCTCCATTTATAGTCAACATAGTGATGCTAAAATTACTCGTCAACGAATCAAAACATAATTCTAAAATCATGGAATTCAATTGCACATATTAATATAGTATATGATAGAAATAGCTTTCCATATTTGTTGTCAAGTTATACATGTTGAAACCAAGTTTGTAACCTTATCAAATTGAAGCAATGAAATACAATTCTTGCATTACATCAATGTATTTTATATGGTAATAAAGCATTTTTGCTTAAACAAGCTCTAAATCCCACTATGGCCAATGAAAATAGTAGCATCACAATCGTAGTTGTTAACCCTTCCTCTTAAAATACTATAAACTCAATTATTTCAATTAATGTTGCTGCTCAACTAATCTTGAAACTTACCCCTCAAAATTACCCCTTATAAAGAGTCCAATTCTATGCTCTACCTTGAGGTTGTGATCTCTTTGGATTCATTGATGGTTCCAAACCATGTCCTTCAAAAACAATTATTGAAAACAATAAAGATGTGGCTAACCTAGCATATTTTTTATGAAAAAGACAAGATAAACTTCTCTTACACAATATCATAACTTCTAATTCAAAATTTATGATTCCAATTATTACTAATGCCTCTACAATGCAAATCATTCCAACTCATGTTTGGTGGCCGTAAATAAAATCTTATTGGTACCAATCATGATGTCAATTTTATAAGAGAATACTTAGAACTCATAAGTGTAAAGCTAATGAACTTGCTTTAGTGGATGCTTTAGTTAATGAAAGATGATTCAGTTCTTTACATATTAAAAGACGTTAGAATACATTATAAGGAGATTGTTGCAATTATATGAACCGGGAATCTCTCATTACCTTTGAATAATTATATGATAAACTATCTAAGTATATCCAAGATTGAAAATAGTGAAAGTCCTATTATGACAACAAATTTCACCAAGAAATCTAAAAACAAATACCCAACCAAAAGGCATTCATCACAATTCCGAGGGTTATATTCGGATTGCCTTAACCATGGTTAGGAATCACTTAGTAGGACAAATAATAGGAATTCCAACAATTACTCTCATCAGAATAATCAATTCAACAAAGTTGT
This sequence comes from Erythroxylum gracilipes, assembly GCA_026413385.1. NCBI lineage: Eukaryota > Viridiplantae > Streptophyta > Magnoliopsida > Malpighiales > Erythroxylaceae > Erythroxylum > Erythroxylum gracilipes. The sequence goes on along the minus strand of JANZLC010000201.1, from coordinate 29,688,612 downwards.
CTTTCAAATTTGCGACAAAACTTGTCATGTTGCCAACATAATGCTACTGAATGAAAAAAATTGTTAGGACTCTCCTACAACTAACTTAACCTCTACATCTCAATTTGAAAATCATAATTGGTTCATTGACTCTTATGCATCTAACTATATGATAGATAATATGAAAAGTTTGTCTTTACAATCTACTTATGATGGCTAAGATGAAATTATTATTAGTAATGGATCAAGTTTGCAAATATCATATGTATACTTTCTACTTATTGAAAGATGTTTTTATATGTTCCTTCTATTAAAAGAATTTGATTTCTATCTAACAATTTTGTAAAACTAATAATGTATCTGTTGAATTTTTTCCTACATCTTTTTGTGCTAAGGACTTAATAATGAAGGCAATCTTAACTCGAGGCTAGAATGAGGATGAAGTTTATGTAATGCCTTCTTCTGTGCATCTCCAACCCACTCAACCTCAGGTTATGATAGGTGTTAAGACATCCTACAATATTTGGCATCAAATAATTAGGACAATCATCTTTTAGCATATTTCAACAAATAGTTATGTCCAATTCTTTACTAGGCAAATCAAACTCTGGTGTACCCACCTTTTATGAGTCATATGAATGTAACAAGAGTCATCAATTGTCATTTGGCTCATCCACCTTAACTAATGAAGTTCCTATTGATCTCGTGTATAATGATCTTTGGGTGTCAATTCTTGTAAAATATATTGATGAGTTTCAATACTATGTTATTCTTCTTTGCCACTTTACAAATTATATTTGGTTTTATCCACTAAAAAATAAGTCTCATCTCTTCTCTTTATTCCCAATGTTTAAAGCCATTATTGAAAAATGTTTTTGCTATGCAAGGCATTTTCACCTATAAACACCCTCATATACCATAATACAATGACTCAGCTAAACAACACGATTAACATATTATAGAAACAGGTCTCACTCTTTTACATCAAGCCTTCATGTCTTCCTCCTACTGGTCATATGCATTTCAAATATATGTTTATCTTAGATTATCCACACCCTTCCTCAACCACAAATATCTATATGAAGCATTGTTTAAAGAAAAACCAAATTAATTTCCTCGATTAAAACCTTTTGCCAAGAAAAATTAGACCCTAATTTTAGAATCTAGACCATACGTGTTTATTGGATACTCCTTGCACTAAAAAACTTATGAGTTTTTTGATCCCTTCACTAGCAGAGTTTTTATTTCACGATATGTCACCTTTGATGAGTCAACTTTTCCCTTTAAACCACATACTCCTAGCCACTCTCTAAAACCACCATCTTCCTCTCACCTTTGGTATACTCCATCATCTCCTTTTAACTAAAATTCACACTTTGTAGTTCCTGCTACAACTTCTTTAGACGAACCTATGTTAGAGGCATCATAAATGTCATGCTATGGTCCTTAAGATTTCCATGTAAGTTTTCAACTCTATCTACTTCTCTTATCCTTTCAAATTTTTCCACCCCTACTTCTACAGAACCTCCTTGACTCATTATTATACCTTTGCACTTTTATATAACTCCCACATAATTCTTTACCTTATTGCACTCATCCAATTATCACTCACGCTCTCAAAATAATATTTTTCAAACCTAAAAGCCTATTTATAGTCAACAAGTATCCACTGTCATCCCCATTTGAACCAATGCGTATGTCTTATGTAATACAAGATCCTCAATTGCTTAAAGTTATTTCCAATGAATGAATAGCTCTCATATGTAATGGGATATAGTAACTTGTCCCCCCATAAAGACGGTCAGCATGTTATTGGATACAAATGAGTATTTCACATCAAAGATAAGAGTAATAGCAATATCTCTAACTACAAATCTAGGCTTATTATCAAAGGCTTGCATCAACATCCAAGAGTAATTCTAAGGAAATGTTTAGTCTAATAGTAAAACTAGTTACTGTTCATTTTGTTCTCAGATTGGCACTTGTTAAAACTTGGTCATTGCATTGACAAGATGTGAACAATGCACTTTTAAATGGCCATCTTGTCATTGATCCATCTTTACCTACATATCAATGCCACCTTAAGAAGGTGATTTGTGGATTGAAGCAGGCTCCTATTTTGGCTGCCATGACCTTGGGACAAGACAACTCTGATTGTTAGATCATTCGTGAGCTCCTAGCCAAATAGGATAGGCAGAGGTAAAGAAAAGTATAATTCACTACAAGAAATTGTATTTTTAGTGAAAGTAAAAATTGTCACTAAAAGCAGTATTATTTGTCACTATTA
>JANZLC010000201.1:29671670-29686246 GCA_026413385.1 Erythroxylum gracilipes | reverse complement strand
ATTTTATTGTGACAAAATTGCCGACACTAAAACCTATCAAATGTGTGACAACACTATATGGTCACAACAACTGTACTTATTTATGACAAGTTTGTTGACATAAATAATATAAAGTAGTAACGAATAAAGTTGTAACAATGCTTCATTATATTGTGACAAAAGTACCGACACTAAAACTTATGTAATATGTGACAATACTATATGGTCACAGTAACTTTACATATTTATGACAAGTTTGTTAACACAAATAATATAAAATCATTATAAATAGTGACAATATTTGTCAATAATAATTTTTTTATCAGTTTCCATTACTTCTTGGTCACTAATATTTTAATAAAAAAGTGTTAACATCATTTCGTCACAAAAATGAAAATTGGTTCTTACAAAAAGTATCATCAATGGAATTATATTAGTTGTAAAAGAAATTTGCATCAGTGGCTATATTGTCTAACAGATTTCGTCACAAGTATGAAAGTTATATGCTACAATCATGTTGTCACTAAATATAGAATATATGTTACAAAAATTTATCAATAATGCCTTATCTATACATCTGATATGTGTAACAAATCTTCACTAGAAAATTCAATGACTAAAGAGGCTGAGTAGGCATCAATATATCTTTTCACCTACAACAGAAAATTGCGAAATGACAAAAGGTAACGAAAAGAAGAATGATAGAGATAAACACCTACCAATACACTATCAAAGCTAGATACTGCAATTAAAAATCCAATCTATACATTTTGTTAAAGAAAGAAATAATAAAGCATCTGCCAAGAGTTGACGCAGAGTACATCAGCATAATTGTGTAACCAAATTTCCCATTTTGCCTGATTGTCGAAATTCTCCATGTTAGCACCCTCCAAACTCCATGTACCAATAGCCAAAGCATACATCTCCAGGTTTACCAAAATTAGTTATATAGAAATATCTAAATGATGTTGCAAGGACATCGAAGCTTATTATGGACACTTTTAAAAATAAGAACCAAACTCAAGAAGATTGTCCCAGGCAAACCAACAAATTTACATAACTGGTAAATGAGTTTTAAGGACTTTATATGATTTACCCTCAGAGTCTTTTCCTTTGACATTCTTTTGCAATCCCAGTCGATTCACATCTAAGATATCAACAAAAATTACAAACTAGTATTTTGCCAAAAAGGACAACATCAAGTCTGATTGAGCTTATTGAAAATATGCTCAAAATAGATTCATATAATTCCACCAAGTGATTTATTATTTAAATACCAGAAAGAACTTCTTATGACTAACAGATGGGACTTCTAAATCATGTAGCAAATAACTAACTTAATCTCATATATTCTTGGTGATTTGAGATTTAAGTTTATTAGCATTATTATTTGATAGATGTGCATCATACTTATCCTACCAAAGCATAATAACGTAATCAGCTTAAGTCCAACAAATGAAATCATGATATGATGATAAAAGAAATGTATACTAGTGAAATAGGTAGAGCAAACATCCCCTCATAACCCACAACCCACAACTCACAATCGACAGCCCATGACAAACAAATTGGAAAAATGAATTAAACAAACAAAAGAATAGACACGCACAAGATAAACCAAGTAAAATATATGCTCACACATAAGACCAAAGTCCCAAACTAGAAAAAGTGGAAAAAAGTACCTTGATCATTTCTAGCAGTAAAGATTATCATTCCCGTCTTATCTCCAATCAAGCATTCAATAATCCAATTACAAAGACCAATCTACCTCAATTACAAAGGCCAGTCTACCTCAATTACCTCTCTTACAGAGCTCATTACTACTAGCATAAGGGAGCAACTGATTATAAATCAGTTAAACCTATAATGTAGTAGGAGAATGGCTTATGTATGGAGGATATAGCCACGTCTAGTTTCTAATCCAAATAAGCAGCTACTAAATCCACGCAATCAACTATGCAGAAACTAATATACAACCACAGAACCACAACCACAATTCACAAAAGGAGATCAAGGAATGCACAAAATAGATTCATTCCCCTTCTCAGGGATGAACACAGTACGAGGTACACAGTTCAAATTCATCTCAATGAAAAGAAAGGAGAAGTATGAGAGAATCTAAACACATACCTGGGTAGGGTTAGCCCATTCCCTTTTCGGGAATGTTGTTGAAGTCCCTGTAATCCTATAGGGAAGTAAATCAACAACAGAGAAATCAGATCAGACATATACTAGATTCGACAACAGGGATATATGGAAGAAGAAATAGACAAATTCATGAAAAAGAATCTGACCTGAATCCTCTTCTTCCTCTTCAAACTGTCACTGAATGTTAAGCTCACATAGAAATCTCCTTCCATCTCCAGAAATAAAGCAATTTCTTAGAGATTCATTAAAAAAAACGTTAATCTCTAAAAGATGTCTGAGAAGGAGATGTTTACGTGTGGAATACAGTCAGGTGGAAGTAGATTGGAGAACAAAATGTCTATTGGAGTCACCTGGAAGTCACAAAAAGTCCCCTGGAAATGAAGAAATTTCTTAGAGGAAATCCTAATTGCTAAATAATGAACGTGAGAGAAGCTGATTACATGTGAAGAAGAATCGTTTGGAAGTAGATTGAAGACCTTGCTATCCCTCGGAGCCAACACCGCATCCAGAGCCTCTCCTCATCGCCAGTCGCAACCTCAATCAATCGCTCATCCAAATTGAGTAAAGATTCGAAGACGCAAGAAAGTTGGGGTTCGTTTTACCCTAATAGTCTGGTTAGGTAAGTATAGATCGTCGTAGTATCACGGTGCCCCTTGACGTTTTGTGTTTAAGTAGACTATGCAATAGAACGTCATAGTATTAAGATTTCCCCTGATGTTTTGTGTTTAAGTAGATTGTGCATGTGTGTAAGTCTCCACTATGTAAATTTATCATATTAATGAAAATTTTAATTTCTCCAAAAAAAATACAGTATGAGAGAAATACCAAATCCTCTAACTTGCTATTCACAATAGACTTAAGACCTTTAATTGACTCCATCACCTTAATAATTAAATCTTACAATAATCATTCTCTTTGTTTATTCAAGTAGTCATTTGTTATTAAGCTTATGAAAATGCAATATCTTATAATAGATACACACATTCACATGATTTAATTTTCTTTCTCCTTTCTATTTAAAATAATATTTAACATTTACGTCTACTCAATTTAGTCTGCCAAAAATAAAAGAACTTTTAAAAAACTCTCACAAATTACAAAATCACTTCTACCTAATTCAAACGATGATAACTTTACAACATAATTACTATAAAATTAAAACTTGTGATCTCGCAATTTACCAACCTCTCCCTTTTTCTTTTTTTTATTATTTTCTTGCATGAAAAAGGAAAATAGACACTAACTAATTGAATGTTTATTGACAAAGGTTTTCGTCATAACAAGTACATAGGCTTTTAAAAACAAAACTTAGTGATAAAAGAAAATTGACAATATTAATATATTAATAGTGACAATTTAATTGTGAAGGTACTAAATTGTCACAATTTCCCTTATAATAGTGACACAAAAATAAATCATCACAGTTAATCCAAACAATAATATTAATCAATTGTTTTGTCATAACAAACCTCGTATATGTGACGAAATAATATTTAGGCACAAAACAATTGTCAATAAATTATAAATGGTAGTGACCATAGTTATAGTTTGGTGATTGTGATAATATTAAGTAGACACTAATTAATTAAATATTTATTGACAAAATTTTTCACCACAACAAGTAAAATATTGTGTGACAATAAACCGTTTCGGTACAACAAGAAAAAAATATTAGTGATCAAACTTTGTTTTGTTAAAACAAATAGAAAATATTAGTTACCAACATATGTTTTGTCACAATTACAATTAATTCATGTCAAAATTATTTTGGCACTAAATTTCATAGGCTTTTAGTAATAAAACTTAGTGATAAAATAAAATTTAACACTATTAATATATTAATAGTGACAATTTAACTGTGAAAGATACTAAACTGTCACAATTATCATTATATTAGTGACAAAAATACAAATCATCACAGATAATCTAAACAATCGTGTCAATCAATTATCTTGGCACTAAAAAATTTCGTATTTGTGATGACAAAAATAGTTAGTCACAAAAAATTGTCACTAAATTACGAATAGTTGTGACTGTAGTTATAGTTTGGTTATTGTGACAATATAAAATAGACAATAATTAATTGAATATTTATTGACAAAATATTTTGTCACAACAAGTAAAATATTGTGTGACGATTAATCGTTTCGTAACAAAAAGAAAAAATATTAGTGATCAAACTATGTTTTGTCACTACAAATAGAAAATATTAGTTACTAACATATGTTTTGTCACAATCACAATTTATTCTTGCCAAAATTATTTTGGCGCCAAACTGCATAGGCTTTTTAATGACAAAACTTAGTGATAAAAGAAAAGTTGTTACTATTAATATATTAATAGTGACAACTTAATTGTGAAAGATACTAAATTGTCATAATTACTATTGTATTAGTGACAAAAAATAAATCATCACAGTTAATTCAAATAATAGTGTCAATCAATTGTCTTGTCACAAAAATCTCGTATTTGTGACGAAGATTTGTGACGAAACAATAGCTAGTCACAAAAAAATTGTCACTAAATGTCTTAACTCTTGTAGTATTTAGGTTTTTAAAACTTTCTTTAGCCACAACTGCTATTTGGTTCTAGCACACTTAGGGAGTGAAGACCCCTAAGCGCACGGCATACTTGACAGATATAATGCCATACCAATATTCTCGAGTTTGGTATAATGCGTTGAGTAATTTTATTTGACAATATTGCTTTATCCAATCTAAATTTAACAACTCTCTTTTCATATATGCTAATAATAGTATCACTACTTATTTTTTGGTTTATGTAGATAATTTAATCCCTACAAAAATAATTCTTCTTTTATAAAATATTTTGTTGCAACACTGGCTCATAAGTTCTCTTTAAAGGATCTTGGTAACTTAAAAAAAAATTAAGAGTGGAGGTTGTTTCAACCAAATATGGTATCCTTTCATCTCAGCAACATATATTCGAGATTTGCTTGAGAAACCAAATATGGATCGTGCTAAAATTGCTACTAGACCAATGTCCACTTCTACCTCATTGAAACTCTATAACGGTTTAGCTGCAATTAATGCCATTATATATAGGCAGCACATTGGTGGTCTCTAATATATTTCTATAACATGTTCTAACATTACGTTTCTTGTGAATAAATTATCGCAATTTATACATCGCCTGATTGTTTCTCACCTTGCTGCTCTTAAAAAGGTATTTTGTTACCTTAAAATTTCTATTTATCATGGTTTGTCTTTATGATGCCAGGTGTCTCCTCGTCTATAGGCATTCTCTAACGCCAATTAGGTAGAGAATTGTGATGATCACACTTCACCCGCCAATTAGGTAGAGAATTGTGATGATCACACTTCACCCACCTCTTATATCATCTATTTGGGTGAAAATCTAATTTTCTGGTGTTATCAAAAATAAAAGGTGTTACTGTTGAAATTTTAGAATTGGAAACTAACTAAAATAAAGAAGAATAAAAAAGAGATAATGTAAGAGGTAATTTTATTAATTAGTTCTAATTACATTGACATGAAGACCTAAATATATAGATAATGAAATAACAAACTTAGCTAATATCTAGATAAAACAAATCAAATTCAAAAGTTTAAATCCTAACTAGATAACAATTTTATCTTAAAAGATAAAATTTTATCTTTTAACAAATATCTTATCTTTAAACAAAATCTTCAATTTTAACTTTAAATCAATATTTCAAACAGTTACTTACAACTCTATCAAAGCTTATTATTATGATGTTACAACCACTATTTCTAAGCTTGCTTGGGTTCAATCCTTTCTATCTGAGTTGGGCATTTCATTACCTTCCACACCAACAATCCATTGTGATAATATGGATGCTACCTATGTTTGTGCAAATCTGGTGTTTCACTTCAAAATGGAACACATAACCATAGATTGTCATTTTGTTCATGATAAAGCTGCTAAAGGATAAGTTGTAGTTTCACATTTTTTTTATCTCAAGATCAAATGACAAATTTATTAGCCAAGCCCCTACTTGGTCCTCGATTTTCGACTCTTCGGTTCAAGATAGGTGTTCTTGATCATGGCACACTTATCTCGCGGGGGCATATTAGGGGTGATCTTATAGCAACTCTAGCTCCAAAATCAATGCCTATCAGAACAAATCACTCTCCATCTATCTGATGCTGAAATCACTCATCAACAAATCAAGACGTAATCTTAAGGTCGTGGAATTCAACTGTACAAATTGCTATAGTTTAGAACATTAATGCGTTTCCATATTTGTTATCAAGTTATGTATATTTACGTAAATTTTTAACCTTATCAAACTGAAGTAGTGAATTACAATTCATGCATCATAACAATTTATTTTATACTCTCTACCTTACCTATCATCGGCGGTTTGTTGCTTCTGACTAACTGCATTCAATGCGTCTAGTTGTAGGTAAGTGAGTGGTTTGATTTAGAAATTCAAACATTAACGTTTCTTCTTAGATGAGCCTAGATTGGCATTGCAATCATCTTTGACATATCCAAGGAATAAGAAATCTTTTGTTCTAGAAAAATATCTGTGGGTGGTAATATTATCCAAATTCTACCTAGGGAAATAATAAAATGCAGAGACTAAGTTTTTATAGAGTTGATGCATTATTTATTTGTACACAAATACCAGAGGGAATAATCATTTGCGTAAAGACAGTGATATATCATGATTAAGGGGCTGTAAAAGAAAAGTATTCAGAAAAATTCCACTTTACGTACATGCAAAGTAGATAACCACTTACTCGATAACATCATCAACAATGATGTAAAAAATGAAAAACACAATCATCTTTGTGAGATTATCCTATTTTTAGTTTTTTTTTTGGGTTATTAGGGCCACCAATAAATATCTCAAAGCATGAGTTCTTTTATTCCCATTCAATATGGTGTTACTTAAACATAAAATGTTGGGATTTGTCAATCCTCCAATTTTTTGTTAATGTGATGAATATTACGTCTTATAATCGTGAGATATAAGATGATGATAATCCAAAAGAAGCACAGATCATGAATGAAACTTTTGATCAGAAAGCATCAGCTACAGTGCTTGAGAAAGGTTTGAACATAGAGACTGGAACTACTAGGTCTTCCAACCAAAATGTACTTGACATTTCTGAAAGTTACATGCTAAACCTAAATGAGCATAAGCTTTTTGCTTCACATTAATGGAAATTAAGAGTAGAGGATGGAAAAAGTTATAATTAAACTCGCCAGTCATCTTAAACTTTGGTTCTTTTCTCTCATAACTAAGAAGTAGTGAAGCTAGTTGAAACAAAGATTATAATGAGAGTGGCGAGATTAAATAGAAGAAGAAACTAAAAGCTCCAAAATCTCACTAAGTGAGAATTCCAACATTAGCTGAAGCTAGATGCCCATCTTTCATTAGAAGATCTTCTCCTACACAAAAACTCAACCAGAAAGTATGTTGTGAGAAGACTTGATGTCTATATAAACATGAAACTAACATGCCTTTCAACCATTGGATAGTGAAAAAGATAATATCTAGAGGAGAGGTGTGCATAGATTACCTGCTGGCGCACGTTAGTCTATTCAGACTGATCAGGCATAAGACCAAAGTGAATGTGTGGGAAGTGAGCCCACTGACATAGTAAAGACAAAATAGGTCAGAGGAAAAGAAACCCCACAAAAGAAATTGAATGAAACCCTAATTGGACATCATGAAAGAGAAACTCTAATATAGTAACTTAACTAGAAACCCTAAACAAGTTTCTTGGATCTTACATTCTTAGCAGCCGCACTAAAGGCTTCTCTGTGGCTTATATCAGGATTACCAGCTTTGATGCGTTGGATCTCGTTCCTGCAGCATTCACAATTTTACTTCAAAATTAGCAAAGCTAAGTGTATAAATACAGAGAAGCCCCATTAATTTACAACCCCTACACACGCTGAGACATTGACAGACAGTAAGAGAGAAGGTGTGAATGCTTCGAAATCATTACTCACTTGATGAAGCGATTGTACGCTGAGGGGACTCTCTGTCTCTTCTCCGGAGCTGGACATGGACAAGCAGACACGAGACACAGACATATTAATATCACTTCCGCTAACTTTTAGTCGCATTAATATTTCTGATTTTCTTTTCTTATCTGCTTCTCTACTCTCATTTCTTTCCCTCTCTATCATAACTAGCTCAATAAACATTCTTCACTAACAGTATTTCCCGGAGTACACAAAAAATCATTCCTCATTTGCATTTACGGGAGAGGAATGTGCTTTCTCCTCTCTCTATATCTATACATTTTTACTGTGAGGAAAATGCCAAAACTATCAACAATGTTCTATTGTTTTTATTGTTAGCTTCATATGCTAAAGATAGAAAAGAAGTACACGAAATTAAGAAATGATGTCCCGAAGAGCAAAAGAAAATATAATGCCTGAAATGATGTACGTTGCTTTATCTAAGCATAATAAAATCCTTTAAGCTTGTCTGAAATGCATGGTTTCTCAAAGTTAGTAGGTCACTGTGTTACTCAGCAGCTGCTCAAGATATTAATTATAGTCAGTAGATGCAGTTATTAGGGTTATGTTGACGGACGACATGTTAAAAGTGAATAGACATGAAAAGTTATTGCTAAATTAGGCCTTCCTAGAGGTGATTGAAATGGCAGACACAAGGGTCTTTCTCCTTTATAATTAACTTCAAAGGAGACCAAGAGATCTTCAAGAATCAAGACCAGTGCACTTAAGCCGAAAAACAAATTCATGCTTCTTTTTCCACTCTCTTTTCCTGATTTTCCAATAGAATACTGAATCTTGACCATAAAAAGATTGTGAACAGCCTCTAGGAAAAGGGTAGAAGAAAATGAATTTAAAGACTGCAAACAACTTAGGCTGGTTTGTCATAGTAAGATGTATTTATAGGTTCTGGTTTAAATTTTTTTACCTCAATTCTAATATGAGGAATATTAATTCTCTGCTATTTCAAGAAGACAAAAAGGATATAATTCATATGATCATACAAAAGAAAAATGAAAAAAAAAAGACGGATGCGATTCGAGATAAAAAGAACAAAAGTAAAATGTCGATAGTCTCACGTCTGTTGATGACAGGTTGCCTTGGAAGCTCATTAGCCACTCTTCGAGCTTGATCACCCAAATCACTAGCAGTAGTTTGATTGATCAAGAAGTTTGGCGATGGGTTCGGGATATCATCCTGCGACATATTCATCCATAGAGGAAACATAGCACATTGATCTAAAATCAGTATATAGCAAGTTACGTCTGATAAGACAAGGTTAATGTGCCATCTATATACCAGAAGGCTATGAGAAGATGAAAAGAAGAATTGACCCAAGTTAAACTGATTAGCTGATGGTAAAATCAGTCCACGCATATTCACGGGCAGGAGGCTGGTGCAGTGACCACATCTAACCGTGACAGTCTTGAACAAACTGGTGCAAGGAACGCTAACCTACCATAGATCAAAGGAAACCCAGAAAAGCATATTAAGGGAAATACTCATAAAATGACCAAGGAATAAGAAAGAGACCTAACTGATTAAGCTAAAGGCAAAAGGGCAACTGAAAATGGAGGCAAATCGAGATGTGTGATGGTAATACCGCAAGGACAGTGTCGCAAAAGTTGCAATGGACATAGCAGAGCTGCTCGGTGGGCGGAAGGTGATCCAAAGACGGCGTAGAAGAGGCGGACATGGTTGTTTGATTCCCTTTTCAACTCTTTTAAATTGATGATGATTGAGCTCTCTGTTGGTTGATTGATTGATAGATTGATTGATAGATTGACAGCTTAACAACCCACACACCTTGGATCTGCCTTTTTTTTTTCCCCCTTTGATTATGAAGAGCTGTGAGAGAAAGTTGATGAATTTGGTCTGCTAGATATAAGAGGGCAGGAAGGGAGCAAACCCTTCTCTTTCCTCTGGGTATTGGTCTATGGATGTATTTACATGTGATTTTGTATGATACCACATATATGTCCGTTATCCATGCATGCATATACATGTCACATGCATGCAACCCCATAGATAGGGCAATACATATTTGATTGATGATTATAAGATAATTACATGTGGTTGGCTTTTCAAGGCCTGTGTGTGTATGTTTGTGTGTGTAAGAGAGAGACAGTGTGAGAGAGGCGGCAGATGTGGGGGAAAGGAGCTGGACAAGGACGTGTGCATGGGGTGATATAGCTTTCACTTACTCATCTGTTGTTTTCATTAGTTAAGAGGGTGCGTCGGATAGTGTCCTTTTGCGGTGAGATTCAAACTCCCAAAGCCTTCTATTGGCCTCAATTTCCGAACCTAAAACTAAAACACCCTCCTTGTATCTCCCGGACAATAAGCCTCAAGCCTCAACTCTACTGTGTGCGTCAATAAGCTAGCCTCCGTCTCCCAAGGGCTACAGCTGCAATCAAGCCATTATCTGGTCATTTCTCAAGCTCATGTTACCCCATATCATGGCATGATCATCACCTTTAATATGCTGAATTTGGTTTGTGATTAGCATGATTTGAAATTTGATAAAGAGATTCTTCTTTTTTGTTTGTGGTGATTTGACCACTCATTTCTCTTTTGTCTTACACCAAGACAGATATTTAAGTCCGTAAAACAATCTCAGTGTCTCAGTCTCACAGAGCCTGAGCTTGCCTATGTCACTTAACTCTGTCCTTTGCTAAATTTCTTTTCTCCTCTCTTGCCTTGTGTTGGCTAAATTAGTTTAGAACCTATCAGCACGGTTTCGTACTTTACGTTTTATTTTCAATTTTGGCAAAGCAACCCTAGTTTAAGTCAAAAAAGACAGTCGGTGTTTAAGGAACAGTCGCCATTCACACTCATTTAAGTCTTAAGGAATCGCTTGTCTCAAAAAGTGTACTAAACGTTAACGTTAATGTTACGCAGTACCTAAAGGGAATGACCACGTATAACTTACGTGCGACTTATTCAATGCAGTTGTGACCAATAAAAAGTGCACAAAGTTTTTGTTTGCCTTTTTACATACAACCGCATGACCTATTCAAAATTTGAACCACACCCATTTAAGCTGTTGGAAGGCAAAAGAAGACTAAGAATCTGAGACATGTGCTTGCTTGAATGACTCCTACCAGAACTCAAGTTGAAAAGTGATCACCTGGTTCATTTCTTGGACAACCAAAGCAAAGAACATTGTTAAATATAGAAGGAAAAGAAGTTGTCAAGCTAAAACTTGTGTCTAAAGTGATCAAGTTAATGTTGTTTATTGATGTTCTCATATAAATAATGTCAAATCAATAAATTTATGCAATTTAAGGAAAACTAAAACTTCAACAAGGACTCATTAGTATAGAGAACTATATTCAAGCCCCGCTTTGAAGGATACTTACTCAGGGTTCACTTTTGATTTGTTCTTATTTTATCTCATTTTATTCTTTACGCTGACCCACTCTTGACACTTATAAAGAACAAAAGAAGCAAAATAAAGACCATTTTTTACTTTATTTAAGGTCAATAAAATATTAAGAACGGTCCTGATTGTTTGATTGTAATTCACATATACAATATTTGATATTTTCCAACTAAAGATCAAAAAGAGAGGGTTAAAATAAAAATATCATGAATATGAATATGAATATGAATATGAATATTTTTTTCTTCTTAATTAAATATAAGAATAAAAATGATTATCCGTATTTGCAATAGATTAACAAATGTAAAAGAAAATAACACGAAGCCCTAAAAAATGTTTGAAGTTCCTTGAAAGGATTCAATGCTAGGTAAGGCCAAAGTGGCTATAAAACAACGCACGGGGCTCCAATTATACGTTGAAAATTAAATTTTAAGATAAAATCATTTGATTAGAGCATATGGGGAAGTTAACCAGGATTAGCTTACTATAAATAGAAAAGGATTTTTGTATGTTCATTCTATACTGTGATACAAAACATTATGCTGTCCTTTCTGTGTTTTGATAATAACTTGAGGGATGGTAATTAAAGTTGATTAATTAATTAAGGCAAAAGTAACCAGTAGCGGGCAGGCTAATACTCCATAGACAAGGTCCAGAATCGTTGCCAGCCGGAGCCACCACCTGCTAGCTCTCAGTACAGCCTGATCTTTCTCGAATAATGTTACTAATACACCGCCAAATTTAGTACTGAATTTAGTTTTGGTGCAATACGAATGGTATCGACAAATATTGAATATTATTTTGAATAACTTTTTAAATTTATAAATTTTATAAAATTACAAAATAATTCCTTAATATATTATGTTATATAATTTTTTTACTTTACTTCAACCATATCTTTAAAAATTATAATAATATAAATTTGATATAACAAATACTTCTTTATTTTTATTAATATTATTTTTACATATTTCTTATAAACTAAAAAATTTTAATTTCAAATTTTGATTTTACATATTTCAAAATTTATTATAATATTTTTACATGTATAAAAAAGTATATATATTTAGTTATGTAATCTATAATTATTTTGTATAAGTATAATAACAAATTATTTAATAAATTCTTATTTATATTTTATTATTTATAAAAAATTATAGACAATTTTATCATATCCCTTTTTTATGTATAGGTAATTATTATTTTACATAGGAGAAATTTAAGCTTTTTCAATTTAGTCAAAAATTTTAAAAATTTATAATTCTGGCCGATATTTTGGTTACTGGTCAATACTAACCGAAAGAGCAAATACTGATAGATACTAGCATCTAGTACGGTACCTTTTTTGCTAGTATAGTTGGTACTGGTTGGCATGGCATTTTAAACAATTTCTTGACAAGCTACAGTCGAAGGTCGAGATTTAAGAATCGTGCCAACTCGAACCATCCATCCACTAACCCTCACCAAAGTAATTTATACTCTTAAGATGTTAGCTCACCAGATCTCAGTACTTATACGGTAGGTAGTTCTAATTATGGAAAATCATGTACAACTTTAATAGATCATAACGTGGCATTTTTCTAGAAATACCTACTGTTGATAAAAAATAAGAATTAACAAAAAAGTTAATGAGATGAGCCATTTGAGTGTGTATATGTTTTTGACAATTGACAACTTCTAATTTTACTATATTGATCAATAACTCACTGGAAGATTACATATTTTCTCTGTATATATAGATTAAATCTAATTTTAATTAGTAAAATTCAATTGCTTATTTACCAATTATAATTTAACTTAACCATGACTCTAATAAGTCATAGAATCCTTCTAAAACATGAAATTCATTAAAAATATATTTTAAAATAAGGTCATCTATTACGAACCACGATTTGTGTTCTAGGTCATGGATCTTAGTTTTTTTTTCAAAATATGACATAAGCTCTTACACACTTTTGTCTGAGTTCGTAAATCATTCTCATTCTCTACAAACTTAGATACAATTTATGATAGTATCGTATCCTAAATTGTGTCTTTTACAAAAACACCTCTGTCACACTAATATGATCATATCTTCAGCTTGTTCTTTCACCTTTGATTTCTAGTTAAAATACACCTTAGGCTATGCATATGTCCTAAGATATGTTCATCCAAAGATTTCTAAGAAAACACTTGTGTTCTTTCTATAATATGTTTAGATTGTACCCAAGTATATAAGTCATATACAATAATTTTTACCTTGATGAATATATAATAATCTCAACCTTGATGAATATATTTTATATAGGTTAGATTGTAGTCATGTCTAACATCTTGAGACATTAATTAAGCCTAAGTGATGTTTGAACTTCTTCATGGTAACCAAATTTTTTAACATATCAACTACATTATCTGAAATGTAAACCTTTTCTAAAAAGATCTGACTAGATGTAATCAATTTTTTGATCGTATGAAACCTCATATCCAGTACTCATTATCTATCTTTCTCCTGAGTTACCATAATCTCTTAAAAGGTAATTGGATCTATATCACTAATGGTAAGGATATATATGACCAAGTCTTCCCAATCATATCTACTTAGTGGCTTGATGGTTCATCTCACTCTATCTTTGGTCATACAATATTGATATTTTCTTAGCCCCTTTTAGAATATAATTTATATTGTTCTAGTTATATCATACTACTTTAATGCTTTTCTTTATTGGTTTTAGCACGTTCTTTCCTTATTTTTGCCTTAATATATGTTAATTTCTAAACAATCATAAAGGTTACATAATATTTTACACCCTTTTTCCTTATAAAAGTCCATCATCTATCATACACCAAGATGATTCAATTACATGTATCATACTATAGTGGTATCTTTCATTGACTCTACAAATACTCTATAATTTTTGTTCTAATTTTATACTTTTTATTATAGTTATTGCACTTTTTATTTCCTTAATATTGTATTTTTCGGTTTTATATCTAAAAGTATTTTCATTTAAGGTTCTAAAAAAGATTAATTCTTCCTGAAATTTAGTACATATCAAACACCGCTCAATATCTTAATCACTCCATCAAACATCTTTATCTT
>JANZLC010000201.1:29641934-29653068 GCA_026413385.1 Erythroxylum gracilipes | reverse complement strand
AATGGACTTGGGCCCGATGTAACCCTCAAAAGCTAGCTCAAGGGGTTGAGGCACCCAATCCATTATGAACACCATACCCATGGTGTTGACCGCCGATGTGGGAGGAACTCAACACTTGGAATAACAAAAAACTAGAGATTCTAGGAGTTTAAAAAATCTGAACAACTTAACAATTTCTAAACTGACTAACAACTTCCTAAGAAACAGGAACAAGTAGATCTGAATATTTGCAGATCTAAAAGCAAATATTCAACAATTCTCTTTTGGCTTACAGACCTGTGTAACAGATTGTAGAGATAAGAATATGTAACCGTTAGAATATTTCAAGATGTAAGTATCAAGAAAGTAATACCTTTCCTCCTTTCGTTACAACGTATGATTACAGATAGATTTTACTTTCCTGTCGTCTCTAAATGATTTTCTTGCTATTCACTGATTGAATTGTAATCTGAAACCATGCATGAAGAAAGCAGAAATTGTGAAGTAAATGTAAGGGATCTAATGGAAGTAAACTAGGAGAATAATCTATTATGAATTGTGCCTTATATCCATTTAGTTTTTCATTGTGTTTAAAAGTTTCAAGTGCATTTTTGTGTGTGCTTAATTAATCTCATGGCTGATACAGAAGAGCCAATTTCACAGCTGCTGATATGAGAGAATCAGATTTTAGTGGTTCAACTTTCAATGGTGCCTACTTGGAGAAAGCTGTGGCATACAAGGCAAATTTTTCAGGTATGAACTAGTTGTCATTGCACATGTTGTTAACATAGTAATAACAAAAAATCAGTGGGTGACATCTTCCTATTGTGTTATGCACTTTTGCTCCTTTACTTACATCTAAGCATTGCGAGCAAACTTCTGCATGAAATCTAGTTAACCTTCCAATTTGATGCTTGATAACTTTTCGGATTTATTTCATGAGATGGATGCCCTTTTCTTTTGTATCCATGGACAACTTGGAGCTGCTATCAGTGCCTGTACTATCATCCTATGAGAAGGCAACTCAAACTTAGGAAGGTTCTTCTCTTGTGATTGGCATATGCTTAAACATTGGCCTGAGAACATCTTCCCTGTGCTTTTTCCATGTGATCTTTCTGCTATTTTCCCTTGTCCATATCAAAGTCCAGGCATTTAGTTTTTGGTTGAATGGGTTTATGGTCATTAATACTTGTAAAGGTTGTCCTTGTTGTCCAAGGACAGTTTGGTGCAGCCATCAGAGCCTGCACTTTTATCCGACGAAATGGGAATTCTGACTTAGCAGGGGCCGCTTTGTGTGTGACAGGCATACGTTCGGACATTGACCTGGTGACATCTCCCCAATACTTTTTCCCATGCCATCTTTTCTCTCTTTCTCCTTGTCCTCATCAAACTCCACGCACTCAGTCATTGGCTGAATTAGGTCACAAATATTTGTTGAGGTCCTTTGGCACCTTTCACTCAGAATTCCACCTCCCTCCTTTTCCACTGATGTACTTTCAAAGTCAGATATCTGTTGAAGTGTCTCCAGTCCCAAAGGAACTTCTTTATTAACTAGTTCAGTCTCTGACCCACAACCTTAAGGGAAGTTTTCAATGGCTGAGATTCTTCTCCTAGGTTGATTAGTCACAGCCTTCATGGCTTTCTTTGGAACACTGGTAGCTTCATGGACTGATATCTTTGATGGATAGAGCAATCCTGCATTATCCTTTGGCAAACTTATTAGTGTTGAAGTGGCATTTGCTATTGATTTCAACCTTCTTCTCAAAGGAAGTCATCTTCTCCTTTCCATCAGAATCATGTTATAAAGACTGGCACCTTTAGATCAGTCAGTTTCTTAAGCAATTCGCCAGAAGTTTCTGTGTGAGGACCACAATTTTCGGAAAATCACGGATAGCAAGCTTTCTCTTCTTTATGCACTCCAAAATATCAAGAGAGGCACCGTTCACATTTAGTAACATCTTCTAAATCTCCAAGATAGGGTTGTATTTACCTTTTTCTGAATCCATGAAATATTCAGCACATTTACTTGATATATTCTATGATTACAAAATAATATGAGCAACCTTTTGCCACTTAGTTCTTCCATAGTTTTTCCTACTTAGAAAGTTATAGTTTCCCAGGACTGAATTGTGGCAATAGTGTTGGAGAATGGTTCAAAGATGTTTAAAATGTGGTCCTTATTTTTATGAGTTATCAAAGTTTGTTTAGATTGTTTCCTTTGTCTTAGGTATTTAAACTTTTAAAATTTTGATTTGTTTGGTTAATTTTTACTGAGATATTAGCTAAGTTTGTTATTTCATTGCCTATATATTTAGGCCTTCAACGTCAATGTAAACTATACCCATCAATAAATTCCCTCTTGCATTATCTCTTTTCTACTCTTTTTTTTTTTGGTTAATTTCTGGTTTTAAAACCCAACATAATATCAGAGTTCCTTATAATCTTAAGGGACTTGTGAGTGTTCGAGAGACAGTAACGGCATGGCATCCAATAGTACATCAACTTTTTCATCTCCAATTTTTAATGGTGAGAATTATCAAGTTTGAGGAATCAAAATGAAAGCTCACTTAAGAGGTATTGACTTGTGGCTGTGGGTTGAAGGCGAAAGGCAAATATCACCTCAAGGAAATAATCTAACACTCAATCAAATTAGGGCTCACAATAGGGAATAACACCCAACACTCAATCAAATTAGGGCTCATGAAGATGAAGAAACCAAAATTCCAAGTTCCTTATCTCAAATTCATGTTGTTGTCTATAAATCAAATTTCCCAAGAATTATGGGTTGTGAAACAACCAAGGAAGCTTGGGACACACTGAAAGAACTCTATCATGGTATAAATAAAACAAGGTGGATGCAGGTGTTAAATCTCAAAAGAGGATGAAAGAAAAGGAGACTCTACAAGAGTTTTCTGACAGGCTAATGATGGTAGTAAATAAAATTAGATTGATGAAACAAGAGCTACCTGATAGCAGGATCGTAGAAAAAGTGATTGTAAGCTTGTCCGAAAGATTTGCAGCAAAAATTTCATCTCTAGAGGATTCAAGAGATATCAATCAAATTAACTTGACTACATTAATCAATGCTCGGCATGCTCGGTAGCAAAGAAGGATGTTGAGAAAAGAAGGAACTCAGTAGGTAGTTAAGGGGGCTTATTTAGCAAAGACCTCATCTTTAAAAAGAAAAGCTCAATCTCAATTTGGTATTTTCAAGAAGCCTGGTCATGATGAAGACAATTGTTGGCACAAAGGAAAGCATCAGTGTTTCAAGGGCAAGAAGTTCGGGCATATATAAAGGAATTGCAAAAATAAGACTAAAGAAATTGTCAATTTGACACATGTTGCTGAAGAAGATTTTTTTTTTAAATATTGGTGAGAAGAGCACCAAAAAGAAGCTTTTTGGAGAGGAAGTGCTCTAACCATTGAAGGTTGATGAGAAGTACACCATCAGGTTCAAGAAGTCTTCCAAGTTTGAATCAAGAGGGAATGTTGGAGAATGATTGAAAGTTGTTTAAAATGTGGTCCTATTTTTTATGAGCTATCGAAGTTTGTTTTGATTGTTTCCTTTATCTTAGGTATTTAAACTTTTGATTTGTTTTGTTAATCTTTACCGAGATATTAGCTAAGTTTGTTATTTCATTGTCTAAATATTTAGACCTTCAATGTTAGTGTAAACTGTATCCATCAATAAATTAGCTCTTTTCTACTCTATTTTTTTTAGTTAATTTTTGGTTCTAAAACCCAACAAATAGTTTCTCATCTATTAATAGCTTAGGCACCAAACCCAAGTGGTATATGGAGCAACACAAATTTAATGTCATATTGTAATGTTTGATCTAACAATGGTGTGAATTATGTTTTTGATGCAAAATTTTATAGATGGGGTTATCTAGGTTGCAACAATAAATTCTGTAGTGTCAATGAAACTGATTGTATAGACAACTGATCAGGTTATGTTGGGTTACATCACTAATAAAACATTAGCAACAGTTAAGATTGCAAGAGGTTAGTCAATAAAATTCAAGAAGCAACAACTAGCTTGGCAGTCATTAAAATAAGTGGAACCTGTGGAAAAAAAAGTGGAAAATTCAAGGATTGACCTTGTTCTCTTTCAGGAATAGAGTGCTTAAATTCTTCGGTTTATTTATCCTAGGAATTTATGAAACCCTAGTAAAAATTCTCTTTCTTTTCGCTTATGGTGAAAAAAGGTTATGTGCTTATCCAGTAATAGGCTAAATATCTTCTTGATCTTTGTATATCACATTGTCAGTTCGGTGGAAGATGCCCACTGTTTTCTTTTGCTTTTGTGTTTTCTTCAAAATATCATTCTTTTGTTCTAAAGAGCGGACCGCCACAGGTAGGTTTAAAATTGTATTATTTTGGGATCGGTATTCTGATTTATCTGGGCCCTGTAGCAGTAGAAGGAATCCGAAATTGTATTCTTTTGGGATTAGGATTCTGATTTGTGAGTAAATCAATGACAACATGAGAAACTAAACATAAATTCTTGGTTAACTAAATGTTTAAACTTTTGTTGGTTTGTTCTCTATGTTATCATCACGGATGTAATGCATAATTATAGTGAGGTGCGAGAAAATGAATACTTTTTTTTCTTTTGGCAATTAACAGGTGCGGATTTGAGTGACACATTGATGGATCGCATGGTATGACTGAACTGTTTTTTATGCATATGTGGTTTAAGGCAGTTGGAAAACTAAAATTTCATCTTATATCCGGTGTTTTTAGATTGGTTGAGACGACTTGTTTTAATGTATGATAACATATATTCTTTTAACAAAAGCGCGCACAAATCTATGATGACAAAATGCTGAAATACATTTGCAGGTCCTGAATGAGGCTAACCTCACCAATGCTGTTCTTGCTAGATCAGTACTTACTCGAAGTGATCTTGGAGGTGCTGTTATAGAAGGAGCTGATTTCAGTGATGCGGTTTTGGACCTTCCCCAGAAACAGGTTCTTTTATATAATATATCCATTAAGGTTTCACCTCAATGATCTTATAAGAAGTGTTTCTCGCATTCAATTCCTATGACACTACTCAGAGTCATTATTTGGTTATTGTAAGTGTGATATGTTACTAGCTAGTTCGATTTAATTTAAGTGTTCCCTAGCATCAGCCAGAAACGGATAGAATTAGACTTTGAACTTTAGAATAATAACTACTGTTCTTATTCAGCAAGTTGGGCTGTATTCTTCTGACATATGGCTTTGAAAGTGGAAAGGAACTAGACCAACTAATTGGAGTGTTAACATTCACTCAATGGCAACTACTATTAACCTTCATTGGCTGCCTTTCATACTTAAGGCAATACTGTGCTCATTCTACCATATAAAACAACTTATATGCATGATGGACCTAGGCACAGAAGAAGAGGAAATTTAATTTTAAGAGAGCTGAGATTGATAAGGCAAATTGGAGTAACTTTGACTTATGACCTGGAGAGCCAATAAAGAAATTAAATTTAAATTTGACCTTGTCTCCCCTGTTTGCTTACTAGCTCTGTTATGTTGCTCTGTCATTGTAATTCAGCTTTTTAGCTGGATCAATTTCGTATTTAGATACCTGATCATCAAACAAAAGTAAATATTTTCATCTATGATGTTGGCCATGATGGGCGAAGTCAAGATATGCTGGCAAGAATAATTATATGTATGTCTTGGAGTTGAAAAATGCCTCCTGGAGTTGAATATCCTCGTGAAAAACATGTAGGATGATCCGTGTTGTGGGTGACTGGAGACTTGAGCACTATGCAAGCTTGTTAATCAGAATTGAAGTTCATCAATATGTGATTCTTTCTAATAATTGACTTTGATGAGAAATAATTGTTGACAAGAACTGCCACTATGAGACTACATTAAAGTGGTTCAATTTTGGGTTGTTCTGGGTAGTCCATGATTTGTTTAGGAACATGGAAATTGGTCTAGACTTGTAACTGTTATGGAAAGATGGGAACGGAACGGTAACTCGAAATTTGTCACCCTCTAAATTTGCTGAGCAACTCTGGAGTTGCTAGATCACGAAGTTGTCCATTCCTCATGATTACAATTCTGCATAAGCGTATCTTTGTTGATCATTCTGGATTGCTGGCTGTTAATCTTTCAAATTCAACAGTTAAGGTTGCTTAGAATGGTTCAAGGTACTTGCACTATTTGGTATTTTCTGTTATATAAACCACAAATTGTGATCTTGAATATGCCTCCAAATGTTCTCTATCTTTATGGAAACAAGTTGGTTTTTTCCTTGGTCTAAGATATTGACTTTAAGGTTGTATTCAGGCTCTCTGCAAGTACGCAAATGGCACAAATCCTATGACTGGAGTGAGCACTAGAGTAAGCTTAGGTTGTGGAAATAAGAGGAGAAACGCTTACGGTAGTCCATCTTCTCCTCTGTTGAGTGCCCCACCTCAGAAACTGCTTGATCGTGACGGCTTCTGCGATGAAGGAACTGGTCTTTGTGATGCTAAATAGTTGTACGGAGATGATAGAAACATCAAATACCCATGTACATGGCTGCACAGAATATTGAATCAACAGCTTTGTGGTTTCTTATGAATCACCAAAGTTTAAAGGAGTAGTAGCAAGCATATCATTCACTTTCCTACTTTTTCTGCTATTAATGGTCTCAGAATTTTCTAATCCCCTGATAATTATTAAGATGGATTTACATTATTGACGAAATCCTTGTTTTAGCAATTTTACATTGATCCTATCGGCAAATTTTGTGTCATCATGCGCTTTGTCTATTATAAGCTAAAGTTTAAATGAACAAATCTTTTATACAGCATAATAAAATCAACTTAAATTTATCATAAGATCACTATTACTAATGTTTTAAAAACTAAATTAATTAGACCGTTTAATAGTGAAAATTTTAAAGTGATCAACTTTTTGAGTCCATTTTTAATGTTTTGGTTTGATTTAGTTTAATAATTTTTGTTATTAAAAACTGTTTGGCCTTTTTAGTTTATAAAAATTAATTAATTTTAGTTTAATAATTTATTTTTCACTTAAACTTTAAAATTTTTTGATTAACAAGGATAATATTTTTTTAATTTAATCAATTTTATAATGGTGTAATATTGGTTGAACATTTTAAACTTGACTATTACTAATCTTATTCCTAGTAAAAGGCTTAAGTTTTATTCCATGTTTATTTTTTTTGTAAAATTATCTCAATTGAATTGAATTATATAATCAAATAATATACCATTTCTTCTGAAAAGTTTTGAGTTTGGTGATATTCATATTTATCTAGTAGCATATACTTGCTACTGGGGACTGGCACTCACTATCTCAGTGTGCTTGCACTTGGTTCAAGAATTAGAAGTTGAGCATCTCTTAAAGTTTTAATAGTAAAGATGGAATAACTTCCTTAGCCTATATTCTATTGTGTTCGTTGTGAAATCACGGCGGAATTCCACCTCCCGCTTGGTATAGGAATAACAAAAAATTTAATATTAAAATCACTTTAGTTTATAATATGATATTACATAAAAGCAATAAAGTGATTAGTTTATCTTAATCACTTTAGTTGTACAAGTATTTAACTTGTAATATTATTCACGTGGACATATTTAGAAAACTCTATAAATGATATGGAGAAGGGTAAGTAAAGAGTACTAACCCTTTAGAGTACTAGATCCTTTAGAGGCTCACTTAGTTATAGTAGAGTTTGGATTTTTAGTAATTTAATTAAATATTAATCAGATCCAAATAAGTTTTAATATATAATATTTGACGTTTTTATTTAATATCTTATATTTAATTTAAAATTTCTCAAACTTTACAATCAAGTATAAAATAATTAATATTCAACCATTCTTTGTTTGAACTCTTTAAGTTCTTAAATATGATAACTATGAATATAAATTATAGCCTTAAGTTGTATCTAAAACTATATAATTAAATTCTTTTAATTTATCTTTAATTCTACGATATTTACGGATCAAGATTTATGTTAAACAATGCATTATAACACTTAAATATTAAAATTCTTAAAGTGATTTTGATTAAACTTTCATGTATATTTTTTTGTATAATTTAATCATTTTATCATATAACGTTCTAGTTAGACATATAGCATGAGATTAATATCTACTTTATTTGAGTATAACCAAATTAGTTCTCCATCTTTAGTAATTAATTCTATTATTGACATCAAAAAATTATTTTCAAAATATTATTCCACCTTAATCAAAGATTTCTCAAATTAATACTAATTTAGAATAGTAGAATACTCTTCCTAATTATTTTAGAATTACAAATCCTAACTAATCATCTCCATATCTCCATATAGTTCATGTCATATTCATTGACTACCAAGAAGCTACCTTTGACTAAGATAGTTCATTAGTAATATAAAAACATAATAATTAATATATGATATAATTTGGAGATCTAAAGTTAAAAAATCTCTCTTATATAATTATTACAATGAAAATTTTTACGAATATACAAGTAATGTTTTGACAAATTCTCATATCAGGTCAGTTCAGTGAATTTGTTCTTTAACAAACACATATATGTTTGATTAAGTATCTCCGTAATTTAGTTTATGAAACCAACTATTTCTTTTATAAGGAAGAAATATAACGTGTGTTAGTCTTTTCACTCTATTAACATCTAAAGCAACGACTACAAATAATTTAATGATAATATATAAATACATTATGAATGTTGTAATTATAAGTTTTGCATATCTAAAATATCAAATTTTACATAGAATAATGAATATTTTAATACTTAATAAGTTTTGCATATCTAAAATAATATCTTCAAAAATTGAAAATATGAAATGTTGTTCACAATAAATAGAATGTCATCTATATACACTTGTGAAATAGTACAAGTATAATTCCACTAACCTTCTTGATAAATGATAAATCCATAGTAATCTCTAAAGTATACTCATTGAATTCATCATAAAATTGAATTTTTCAACATATCATAACCCTTTAACTATATATGAAATGTATCAACAAATGCATTAGTTTCATTTGGATATACTCTTATGAGATCTGAACTATTTCAAAAATCTTCTTCCTTTTTCCACTACTTATATTAGAAATCATTCTCTTATAAGCGTTCGTTGAAATAAACATTTTGTTCAATAGGATTTATAGGATCATATTCATACTTTTTGGATATCTCATAACATTCTATTATCTAATTTAGTAAAAAATTTATTAGATAATATATGTGCTTCAATTAAGTACCAAAATCATTAACTTTGTCTATTTAAGGTATTACCATTCCATATCTAATATGCAATCTTACTAATTGGATGAAATTGTAAGAAGGAAGTTATTATACCAAACTTATCTTGCCACTTATGTTAAACATAAATCTCTCTTAATCTAACACATGTAAGCTATTATATAAACTTGTATCACCACTTTTACTTAATGATATATTGCTTATCATACTATAGATATGATGATAATGTTGAATTCAAATTCAATATCATTTACATAAAATTATGAATTAGAAATATATGTGACCTCTATCATATCTATCATATCTCATATAGGTAAGAAAAGTCACTTATTAAGTTTCTTCTAATGATAACTATCGTCATACCATAGCAAATGCCTTCAATTGTAATCATTATTTATGCTTTTAGTAGTCTAACATAAGTGAAACAATTCCATCAAAGTACTATTATTTCAATCTTTCTACAAGCATAATAATTGATTATAGTAGGTAATAAAAATTTCAGTATTCTAGAGTATCGATCCCACAAGGACCTTAAGTATTAAACTTTTTAATCTTATAAAAATAATGTAATTGCATAAATATAAAGAGTGATTAAACTACTAAACTAATAAAAAAGATAATTAAATAGTAAAATGGAATCAATACAAAAAATGCTAGGACTTCGAGGTTCACTTATATGGAATTTTAATAATCATACAAGATTGATTATCAAGGTTGAAATAATAATTAAGTTAATATACCTATGCCCTTAACCAAGGCACATAAATATATTCAACTAAGTAATTATCATATCCCTATGCATTAATTCAACCTAATTAAACTCATTGAACATAATTAATCTCTTTAGTTTTCCAACAACCTATGAAATGTCTTTCTTCAAATCTATAATGTATATTCTCCTAGTGCACAAATTATACTTTATAATGTGTCACAAATTTTCCCTAATTTTTAGCATATAAATCCTCCATAATCTTATATCAATTTGTTCAAACTCAATATATTTGTTTACTTCTATAGGAAAGTGGTTGAAATTGTTATTTGATTGAAAAAAGGAGCTAAAAGAATAATTTAATTAAACCTTAATAAAAAAATGAAAGTTTGGAATGAAGGAACAATATCAATGATAATCAAGGGATATTCAAAAAGATTTAAGCTGATAAAATATTTTAATTGACATATTTGGATCAAATTATTGGAATCAAGTTGAAAATATGAAAAATAGTCTGGTGATATCTTTGGTGTGGGCATATTCATTGAAAATCATAACTTCTAGACTTCAAATTTATAAGAGAAAAAATTGTTTAAATTGTTTAAATCTTATCTTAGCTAAATATGGGTGGAAATAACTAAAGTTATAATTTGTAGTATCTAAAGGATCACAACAAAAAGATCTCTACATGAGATTAAAGTAGCAATAAATAGGGTCATGGTAAAGGAGCAAACCATCTAAGTTTTAGCTGAAAATTCCAACTTTTCACGAAGTCCTCTTTCCCCCCTCTTTAGTAGACATTAAAGCAGTCTCTCTTCATTAGATGTTCGTAGAAGTTATGGCCATTGTTGGCTAATTTTCTTTATCTTGGTTGAATGTTGCAACCCCTCCCTGGTGCGATACGTACCCGACGTCTTATGTGACATCTGAACGCGCATGTCACAAGAGAGGGATTCGTCACCACGAAAATTTACTCAATTGAACTTATTTTTAATGTCATCCGAATAGATCTTTTGATCTTATAAGATTCACTCTAATAATCCTCAAATAGAATTTAATCTTCTTAGGGCCCACAATTAAATCCGATTCCTATGCTAAAATGAAAATCCATGTCAGAAAACTCCTCAATCGTATCTCTATAGCTCGCAAAATCGTCCAAAACGGAATTGTACACAATATCGTCACTCAATTGGCTCGCTTTCATTTTTA
>JANZLC010000201.1:29620034-29639307 GCA_026413385.1 Erythroxylum gracilipes | reverse complement strand
TATATTTTTAAAATATATAAATTTCAAATAAATTTTGATTTAATAGTTAAAAATATATCAAATAAATATTAGTTTATAAATAATAATTTTTAAATTATTAATTTTTAAAAATTAAATATTTTTATTAATAATTTATTAATAAATATTATATAAAATATTAAAATAAATTCAAATAAAAATAATTTATTTTTAAGATTTATTTAATTTATAATTATTATTAGTAATAAAAAATTTATTATTATTTTAAAAAGAAATATTAAAAATTCACAACAATTATAAAAGTTGAAGTAAATAAAATAACTAATTAAAAAACTTTGGAAAAAAAAGAGAGGAGGAGAGGGAGGAGTGAAGGAGGGAGATTTTAAAAATTTTGTAAAAAAGTTTCTCTATTTTTTAAAATTTTCGGTACCGGCCGATATTTTGAATATCGACTAAATTTTAACCAATACCATCCGAAATGAACCAGTACTGACCAATATTTAAATTTAGTATGACCAACTCTTTATTTCGTATTGATTTTGGCCTAGTATGGTACATATCGGCCGGTATAAAATGATATTCATATATTTGGAAGTAACATTTTTTAAGCACATAATATACGTGAACTGCAAGCGACCAACCTAGCACCTACGGACTAGGAAAGGCGAGATGAGCTCTAAGAATTAAGACATTAATAGCATCCATGATCCAATACGCATTGGCTGGTTGGGGAAGTCAAATGATTGCAGAAAAAGTGCTCTCCACCTGTTCTGTCTCAACTCTCAAGTCAAGCATCGACCAAACCATTAGTTAAATATATCAATCAAGTTGGCTTGTTGTTCACTTTTCACTTTTTCTAATGTGGTCGGAGAAGTGCACCCCATCAATCAACAAGTTCAGAATCTTGCATGCTTGTCTCCTTTGTAACTGTCCCTGAGGCATTGCCATCCAGGGAATGTGCCCTCGTTGCCTGTCAATATTTATCCTTCTGTTTTCCTTCAACCTCAACCCTTTCTAACTCCACGGTCATTGCAAAACTTGCCGAAAGTTTCATTCTCAATCGCATTCAACTCTTAATGATGTCACTTTTAGAGGCAACTTGAACTAATTCAACTTAGAATTTCCAGACAAAACAACCTCTGTACCTTCCTTAGAATTATACTAAGTATGAAATACATTGACCATAACACAGATCCTCATAAATGCTGAAGTTAAATATTTTCTCATTTAAGATATTTTCTTGGCGGAAGCTTACGGTTAAAATTGACGGGATTTATCACAATACATGATAGAAATATGAAATAAATGAAACTAATGTTGTATCAAATTTCATTTGATACTGATCCATATTTTAAGTAAATATGCAAAAATATAGATATTTATTCACACATAGTTAGAACATAGTATTCAGATATATTGTATCCAGAGATGGATAGTATAAGAAAAAAAACATTTAGTATAAACTTGATGTAAAAATAATAAGATATGTGTCTAAAAGTTTACTTTCGTTAGCCATTTTCTCTGACGACCCAAATTGTATCAGAAATAAAAATTGATATAGCGCTTGTGCAATTTACCTAAGGGTTCTGATAAATTCTTATTTTTAATATTGGTCAAATGTAGTAATTATAAATTTAATAAAAATGATGACATATTCCAACCCTACGTTCATGTGAATGAGATCCAACTACATATTAGTGTACTAGTCTTAACCCTACGTAACTCAGCCTAGGCATCAGTGACGTAATTCCATCTCAACTCAACTGGATTGTACCGGGTCTGATTACATTACCTAAGGTTATGTTTGGTTGAATGATTATTAATGAAAGAGAATGAAATGTAATATTATTTTATTTTTTGGGAGGAAAATTTATAATAGAATTGAATGAAGCAGGACGAAAGGGAAGGGTTTTACATTATATCTCATTTTATTCTAAACAGTAAAAATAATTTACTTTCTATTTGGAGAGTTTAATATGAAATGCAAAATGATAAACATCATTTTATTATTTTACATTATAAATTCTTCCAGTCATTCCAACCAATAATTTTCTAACATTACATCAATTTACATTTTATTCCATTATAAATCATTTCATTCTATTCCATAATAAATTATTTCATTCTATTAAAAATATTAAGTTAAATCAAACATAATTAACCAACCAAGCATAGTTAACCCATATACTAAACACTAAAACCCATAAAGGGCCAGAGCAATTGGACAGATCCCATCCAAAGAGAGAGGAGTACCTAAACAAAAGCAGTTTAATTAATTATGTTCTGTCCTTTATCGGCTGACTCAATCTATTTATTACGATCAAAGCACGTGAAAAAGTGGTCACTTCAACATAATAATTTGGATGATTTGACCTGAAATAAGAATTGTTAATGTGAGACCCGAGTTGTTTAATGTCACGACTTTTCCGTCCAAAATCAATGACCGGAGGCTCCGGGAAGTGTGGAGTGTTAAGATCTGCGTGGCCAAGGAAACATGCTATTTATGCTGTCTCATATAAAGCGGGTTTATTTTCACGACACATGAGGCTATCTTATCTTAGTCAGCAAGCAACATTTTAAATGGCAAAGTTAATTCTCTCAACAGCCAAGACAGTCGACATCAATGCGCATGGTTTGCTTGTTCAGGGATTCGCAATGAAAGGAAAGTAATTGCTGGTTATTTTGCCTTCAACTTGGCTGGTGTGAAATCAGAGATATAATGAGAGGCTAGTTTTGTATTTCCTTTTTTGGTAAGTGACGCAAGACAAAAGACTTGTGGTGTATGAGGATGGATCAAATTAATGCCGACCCAAAACTTAAAGTTAGAAAGGACAGACCTGAATATCAAACTTAGTCGGCAAGAAGCAGTGCTTTCTTTTTTGTTTCCTTTACTTGGGGAGTCCTTAGGTTTAGCACAAGCCTCTTTCTTCGTTCCTCTCTCTCAAGTAACAGCTAGTTATCTAGTTGATGTATGCATGATAAGTCCAGGAGAGCACGCCCAATTATTATGTCTCCTGTAAAACTTTCATTTCTTTAAAGGCCTTTTTGCGCTCGACTTCAGCCCCAGTGGGAGTCAGTCTCTTACTTGAGTTGAAGTCAATAATATCTGATCAACAAACTTAACTTTTCTTTCTTGTTCGTCCTCTTACCAATTATTAGACCAGTGAAGACGTGCCCGTGCTTCTGGTACAAAAACCATCGCAAATTTGTAGAATCTGTGGCTAGTTCTTGCATGCTGTTTGACCTGAGAAGCTTATAATGGTGCTGAGCCTACCAATAACATTTTGTTTATTCGCCCTCTAATATTTTTCTGGAGATAGCATATATAATCTTCATTCGCTATACTAGCACCCAATATCCTCGAGAACTGCTGAAAACCTATAGTTTCTTGTGCTTCTCAACTTTGATTAATCGTCTCAAATCTCAATGTTTCATAGGCACGCAAGAGGTTGATTAACTAAGGCAAAGAAGAAAGAGGCATATTGACATCTCTTCTCAAGTTGGTCGTCTTATGTTTGTAGACAAGCTGCAAGTGAATTTTGTTTTCATGTCTCGATCAGGTATGTATGAACTAAGACCTAGCTGCCAAAACACTTAGGCTCATGAGGGAATATAATAATTAAACAAGTGAAACTACTCTTTGTCACCAGCTTTTACTCTCGTGTTACGAAACAATCTCATCTCTTGAAATTTGAATTGAGCCTCGCATAAATTGAGGTGGCTGAGTAACTGCATTTCGTTTATCAATATGCATTATATTGTTGCAACTTAACATCTCGCTATCGACAATCTTGGTGTATTCTGCATGAAATGTTAATTAAGAAACTATGTATAGGTGCCAGCTCATATCTCGGTTTTGGTGACAACCCATACGACTTGTTTTGTAAACAGCTGATAAGTTATTTTTCAGCTGATTAACCCATTTTTAGAAGTTTGATTATATTAAAAAGTTGTTTTGTTGTTTGGTTATGAACTAATTGGGTTGAATTATATGAAAAGTTCTAGATATGGGACGTTTTAGACCAAACAATTGAATTAGATGTTTGGCAATGACCATTTTGCTCTCAGTTTACAAGTGTTGTTTGGTCTATAGGACTTGACAATACGGATAGATTATTATAGCTTACAACACTCATTTATGTCGTTTTAAACTTATAAGTTACACTCGTAAATAATGATAGCATTATTATAGTATTAGTTAATATTCAACATTATTTATCATAAAAATAATATTTTAAAAAACTTTAAAATTCACAATAAAGGTGATAAATAATCTACATAATAATTTTTTTTTGTTCTTCACGTATCATTGTGAAGTTTTTTCCACCTTTGCTCGCTGCAAGTTCTAACATTTAAAGCTTCACACAGAATTTCTAATAATTAAGAATAGATGGCTAATAGAATACCAGAACCAAACATACCATTAGAATTATAAACTTAATTTTTGTAAAATTAAATATCTAAAATCTAAATTCTTATAAGAATATTCATTGAAATACTAAAATATATAATATTCTTATCCTTATAATTTTTTTAAGTCATATCGTTATAAGTCATTTTATACATAAACAGTTAATACTAAACAGATAATTTTACCAAACATCTCTGACAAATAGCTAATGCATAATCGGCTGGTCAAATCAGCTGATAGAATTAGCTAA
Organism: Erythroxylum gracilipes; assembly: GCA_026413385.1. Lineage (NCBI taxonomy): Eukaryota > Viridiplantae > Streptophyta > Magnoliopsida > Malpighiales > Erythroxylaceae > Erythroxylum > Erythroxylum gracilipes. The sequence continues at coordinate 29,634,667 of JANZLC010000201.1, read as the reverse complement.
CAGTTAAATGCAATCAGCTGATTGCCAAAGTGAATTTAATAGCATGTGACCTTCTTAATTATTTTGGGGCATGAAAATCTCATTAACGTTTTCATTAATACTTTAGCTACATCAGCTGAAATCCATCCATTATATATACTTAATTTCCCTTATACTCGCAAACTACAATATCATGTCCAAAACAAACCATTTAAACTTATCATTAAATTTTCTATGCAAATAGAAAAGAGGATTTTTCTTTATTTTCAGGAATTATCATAGCGTATAATGTATTTTGGGAATTACATCATAACCGTTATTGAGCTTTTAAATTTCCTTATGATAGAAATTACACTTGTATTAACTACAATCTTCAACTTAGCCTTATATGAACACCAAGCTTTTGGAATCTAATTTATTATCTCGTTGAACCCAATCCTTCTAATTGGTATCAAGCTAAGAGAACTTATATGATTTAATCCTTAAATGAGAATACATTGTTGAGCATCATAGGCTTAGAAATTTAGATAGTTTCCAAAATAAATGTGTTTATCAAATATGTCGTTGAACCTCTGCTATGTAAATTTTTTTGTGTAAATATAATTAGTAGACATCCTAACATATATAATTTTAGAAAGTGCCTTCAATAATATAAAATCTCTTACTCACCAATAAAAGCTTAAAGGCGTTCACCACTTTTGTCCATCACAACTTCCACAAAAGATTCCCATGTTGATATTAAAACATATGATGCATCAAAATCGTGAAACATAACGAAACAACCTATTAGGGAGTTAATGGGAGCAGATAAAAAATCTAATGCTTTCAATGTCATCAGAAAACTGGAATGAATAAATCGTAAGACCTAGCTTAATTTGCTCCCTTATCTTCAACATGCAGATGATCTGCAAGGAAAAAGTTAAAACCTATAATTAATAGAATCCTTCAACTGAAAAAGTGAAGGGAAGAGATACAATTCAAGTTTTAACATTCAATAGCTGAGTCATCTCAAACAAAGCTCAACATTGTAGTCCACCAGAAAGTACGTACTAAATCATGTTTTCATCTCTACCCTAAGTGGTAGTTTAGTATCCATTGACATGATTGACACTTTTCAAGTATGATAGCTAAAACAATAAACATTTAGGTTTTATTATATACAGCAACCTGGTTGAAGTCTTCGTTTTTTCTTTCTTATAAACTGTGGTTACTATGATTAGTATGCCTCATCTAGTATAATTGTCATATACGTGCTTTCACTTCAATAGATCCATTTGGCAACTAGATGCTGAAGTGGAGGCATATCCCTGCACCATTTCATGCCTTCTGGATTCATTGACAAACATGTTTATCTGCTCGGTGACATGAAAATCAGCTGGGTTGGAATAACTAAGTTCCTTGGAAGCATCCTCATGACTAAGTTGAGAGGCAACAAACTTGTCAAGTACCCTCCAATCGGTGACTTGGTCCACAGATTGGTCGCCGTTGCTATTGTAAATTGAATTCAAATTTTGTTGATGGCCTTGTGGCAATGGCTCTTCCTGTGTAAGAGTAGAGGAGTGAATGTTGCTTCCATTGGTTCTATCGTAGCCATATCGAGATAATGAACCGCAATTTGCAGTTGGTCCTTGTGGAACTTTAGGGCTTTCTAGTTGAGGAAGCTGAAGGAAAAGATCGTGAGGCATGTTGTATTGATGAAGCTGATCAATCTCTTGCTTGCAGGGATAGTTTTGATGAATGTATGATGCGTAAGGTTGCGAATTAAGTTGCCTTGGAGAATCGTTTTCAGCCATGAAAATTGAAACTTGGTCATCATACCAACATGGTGAATCATAGTCGCCAACTTTCCGCAATGTAGGCATCCGCTTCTTGAACACCCTGCACACCACCCATCCCTCTTCCTGTTGCAATTCAGATTTCTCATATTAGGGATGTTACCGTCAGTAGTTCTATTAGCACATTGGTGAATGTGTTTGTGTGTGGATACTATGAACAAAAGAAACGAAATGTGAAGATGGAACATTTGATGAAACGAAGCTCGGTGAAAGTAAAAAGTAGCTAAGAGTCAAATTAAATATGAGAAAAACCAGGGTATAATTTCCGTAATATCTACTATTATGAAAAAGCAATTGACTAATATAAAGTAATACGACGCAAATCATCTGCATGTCACCAAATGGAATTAACCAAGCTTAAGCTGATTTTTATCTTTATAAAGTTTTGGTTCTTTCCGTTTTTTGAGAAACCAATTCATTGATTCTCTAAAACATATAATTTTGTAAACTCTGCGTAAAAATGTCCAAGTATAATTAGAATGTCCAAAAGTTTGTAATTATGCTACTTAATTCGTACTTAAAGGGTACAATCTATTACTTAAACAGAATAAATCCAAACAGTAATGAAATAAATAGTTACCTGAGGGGTTCCATTTTCATTTGTTTCTAGTCGATATTCATGCATGATCCAATCAGACTTTTGCCCATTTGGAGCTCGTCCTTTGTAAAACACTAGCGTCTTTCTCATGCCAATCAAGCTATGTCTACAGTAGATAGCCTTGTCCCTTCCTGTAGCTTTCCAGAACCCAGCTTTTGTTGCCCTATTAGTGCGCGTTCCAGTTGGGTATTTCTTATCTTTGTGGCTGAAGAAATACCAGTCGCTCTGTTCTTCTGTTCCTATTTTGCATAACTCTAACCAACCAAGGGAATACGATTAACAAAGTAGACAAATAGAGAGTGCCGATGAAGTTTTGTTTAAACACCAGTATTTATTGGAAGATTTCTACCTTGAAGGTCCCATGGCTCAATCTTATAAAGGTCAACGTCTTTGATGACATCAAGATCAATCCGTTTTGAAGCAACCTTTTTCCTTAAGTAGTAATCAACAAGTTCCTCGTCTGTTGGATGGAATCTGAAGCCTGGCGGGACGTGCGAAAAGTTATTCATGTTTTTTCAGTAAATTGAAACCTGCAGCCGGAATGTGGTGACAAGACATCAGCCTATTTATTGCAAACTTTAGTCAAAGGGAAAAGAATAAAAGGTTGATGTATATCTCGGCAATTTAAAATTACAAGTTATATTATAGTTACAATAATTATAGTAATTATGAATGACAGATACTCAATTACGATAAATATATCAATCATAATTATGATCACAATTATAATTGTAGACTAATATTTAAAATTTTAATGTATCAAAAATATGATTAGATCAAGCAATGTTTAATAATAATAATATTAAAAAAAACGTCAACGTCTCAATAAGATCTGGCTGTGATAAGGAGGAGTTTGGATAAAATCAAGCAATATTCAGAAGTTAGAAATTTGATACTAACTAAGAATGTATACTAACAGTACTAATCATTCAATCTAACTGAACCAAACTGCATTTGAAGTTTTATTTTTTATTTGATTCCCTCAGAAACTTACCAATGGATGTTTGCATTCCAAATCTCAAACTATTAGATAATATCCAAATTGTACATGTAAAGCTATAAGTTCACAAACATTATGGCTCAACTTATAATGGCAATTAAACTAGTTGAATGAAACTATAGAAAGTAGTGATCTGAAGTTTAATTTATGATCATCACAGATTACAATCCCACAATCGACCTATCTATGCTTCACAAATAAACAAAGAACATTTAACCTAAACTTTAAACGATCAATTCAACCATCAATTTTATAACTTTGTGACAATAGTTATACACCACATACATGCCCTATATTTGTTTATACTTTTGGATAATAAGAATTTAAATAGAATATTAGACTTTTGCTCCGATTTTTTCTCAACATCCTATGTAACTTATGGAAAATGGAATTAATGAAACAAACGTTGGTTAGCATTATGTTTTCCTAATTTGAAAGGAACCTACATTAGGAAAAACAAAATACAATTCAGGTACATTCTCATAATATAGTATACAATTTCATAATGTGATCATTCTACCCTAAACCGAACAATAAAGTTTAATAGGTAAAAAACAGTCATTACATCAACGAAGTCTCTCAATCATAATTAAGACTAAACATCATTATGAATGGAAATTTCATTTCATTGAATAACTAGCTACCTGCTTTGAACAAGAAACATTCTTTAGAATTTTAATACTATGTTGTGTCTTCCATTAAGAACTTAAATCTGCCTTGTGATAGAATTATAAACAACTAACACAAACACACACATATGAATACATATCTTGTAAGAAGTTAAGTGTGAATGGCATTAAATATGTTGAACTTTATTTTAATATTAATCTAAAAATTGCGCGTTAGATCATTCCTTAATGGACCTTAGATCATTCCTTAATGGACCTCAAATTTAAATGTATAGAGTTGGTCATTCATACATATAGGGAGAATCTATTCCTTCTAGGTGTCACGCAGAAAGGAAATAAGAAGATTGAGAGAACAAGCTTACACGAAATATGAGGTCAATGGTAAATTATTTTGAGTTACCGAAAGATGGTGGATTTGTCATCACTAATTAAATCTCTCAAGAGCATTATAAAATTATTTATCACTTGGAACCAAATGAAAAAGATATGTATATTACAGAAATGAAGTTTTCTAGACCAAAAGTGCTTTTCCAGTAAAAAAAATAAAAGATTTAAAATCACAAGCTAAATTACTTGAAACATTCATAAGAAGAGGAGGAAGATGAACAAAAATTGAATGCTGTATGTGTACTGGAGGAAATCATCCAAAAGCTGGCACCTATGCATAGATATAATACTATCATCTCCATTTCAACAATCCCCATTATGTTAGACAATTTAGTGAACCCTTAAACAAATACACTCAAATGTTAATCAAAACGTTACTGGAAGATTTGCATAAAAGGAAAAGCATAATTAAAGGAAAGATGAATATGCAAAATGGCTCAACCATATATATATAACCATAATCCACCCACAAAAGAAATACAGACAGCACCTAATACAATTGGGGGATTTGAAGTACAAAACAGACTAGTATATGGAATGTTAATTCGAAAAGAAATAGATTTTAAAGCGAAGTAAGAATAAGACGAAGTAGCTATCCCAAAAAAAGGGTTAAAGATCTGTTGCAGGGTAAGATCTAATAAAAGATTTCAAGACAATACGAGTACCCCGAAAAGAAAACCTTGTCGTCAAAAAGATCGTCAAACAAAATTAAACAGGACAACATGCTATACTTTGGAAAGAGAAAGTAATATTCTGATGTGTATGAAGTGAAGAGCATCAGACAATGAATAGCTTGATACATAAATTATCTGTTCTAGTCCAACGAGACCATAGTTTGGAACAACATAGAGAAAGCAATTAAGTCGATCATGTTGAAATGTTGAAATACTTTATTAGTTAAGATTGAAGACTCCATTTTAGATAGTATTGCATTAAGCACGAAATCAAAGAAAACAAACCCATATATGATTATGAACACGAGAATATGAAAAATTAGTAAACGGAATAGCTGAAGTACTCAACCTTGATTACCCAGATAGTGCTCTACACCCTAAACCGAATGATAAAGCACCTTCTTAGATCTGATGGAATATATATGAAGCCCAACTTCGTTCACCAATCAGCTTATAACTAAAGTAGAAGGCACAGTAAGCTAGCTTTTTGACGACACTCTTTATGACTTTCGACACTGAATCAGACAAAAACGAAAACCACTCAGAAAGGAAAAGAAAAGAAACCAGAAATATGAGTACGATACCAAAGTGATCCTCGGGAATTGAACTCAAAACCCTTCACCCGTGTACTAAGTCAAGATCAAAAGAAACATCTAGTGATTGTCCGAAGAATGCAAAAGGGAGAGAAAGGAGAAGGAGAGATCAGATCCCGAGGAATGAAAAAGGAAGAAGCTAAAGAGAGAAAAAGGAAAGCTGAGGAATGGGGAAAAAGAAAGGTGGTATGGCTAAATAAGCAAGCATAGACGAAGAGAAATTGCAAAATCACTCACATACCCTAATAAACAATGTCTATCTATCTATCATCCTTTATCATTCTTTTATTAAGTGGGAGCTTGATTGCTGCAAAAGCTTTGTGAGCCAAAAGGGAGATGGATAATGGCTCAAACCTCTCTACTATACGGTTTTAGAATGAGAAAGATATCAATGAGTTTCACAGACAGAGAGTTAGATATAGAGAGAGAGAGAGAGAGAGAGAGAGAGAGAGAGAGAGAGAGAGAGAGAGAGAGAGAGAGAGAGATATTCAATCAAAAAGAAACAGAGAGAGAGAGAAAGAGGCGTCAACCTCCACCAGCAACTGATAAAGACTAGAAGAATATGTTCACTTCAGCTCTTGCCTCTTGAGGTCGAGAGAGAGACAGGAGCTCATGATGTTAGAAGATGATAATACGGTGAGTGAGGACAGTGTTGGCTTTTTATTGTTACCCTTTTAAAATCTAATATCTTATTATTATATACTTCTAACATTCTTTTTATTCAACAACTAGATTTAAAAATTTATTAAGATGAGTGTATTAATTATATCATCATCTTAATTAGTCCTTTAAATAAATAATATTCATATCAAAATTTCTTTTTCTATAAATATAGGTTAGGAAAGAAGAACTCCCTACTTAATAATTTTCATATTTTATTGTTGACACTTAAAACATATACTTTTCTAACAAAAATGAATTCGTGTCACAATCTGATCATATGAATTAAGATGACAATTACAAAATAACCAAACATTTAATGTATTACCGAAAATTACAAAAAACAACATAGGTTAATTGACCTGGGGTGCAAAATATTGTTTTCTTATACTGGATTATAAGAGGATGGATCTTTTATCTTTTTTTTCTTATCTTATAAATTTCAACTATTTATTTATGTAAGATCGTATAAATAAATGATTGAAATTTTTAAGATAAGATAGAGATAGAAAAAAAAATGAAAAGAAGATCCGAGCGGAATTACAAAGATTGAAAGACACTAAAATGTAAAACAGCGGAAGAAAAGGGACAAAAAGGGGCATTGTATATTGTGTTGGTGGTGCAATCGATTAGATAGATTATATCTTAAGGGGTGACGGTAAAGCACTCGAACCCTCATCGCCAGATTCTACTTCCAAAGGGTAGTGTGTTTGTCCACTTCCGCGTGGTGTACACGATCAGACTAATTATGATCCTTTCCACAGCCTGATATTAATTAGTATTCTAGATGTTTGACAAATACAAAGGTCATGACACCTAATTGATTTTACTTTAAGGGTCTTCATCTTATAGTGTTGATTGCAGTTTTCATGTTGGATTAACTGGTCTTCTTATGAGCTCTGTTTTTAGTTTCTCAAGGGTAGCATTGTTTTCTAGCCATATAAATAGAGGCCAAGAAAGATATGATATAGACATAAAGGTGTTAAATTCTGAGGTTAATTTAGATTTTCATCTTAATACATATGTAAGGTTTATATTCCAAGTAAAACGGAAGAGAGAAATTTATTTCACTCTATAATTCTATTGAACTCAACATAAATAACTATTCAACACTTGTAAAATGATGAATTAACATAAGTATTTCAAATTAATCCAAATATTAACTAACATTAAAGTAAAAAATTTACAATTTAATCATGTGAAACTTTGTTTTTAACAAATTAGTGGATTCCTTTGATTATAGACTTCATGTTTAGGAAATCTCATCCAATAGCCCCTAGGAGTGGATTTAGTTCACTTAATAACATATTCAAGCTTACTCATTAGCATTTGATAATTCATAAATCTGCCAAAATAAGTTTAAACTTCAATCTTATTGTAGGGTTGTGATAAGAACTTCTAAAGTCTAATGAAAAAGAAGTTGTACATAATGTGAAAAACGAAGCATAAATATCACATCATCAAAAGCTAATGTGTACCTTTATCACTTCAATCTACCTTAACAGCCACATTAATCAAAATGGCATTTATTTGTCTACTTACTGAAATTTATCCTCTCTTTTTTTGGGTTGAATATCATATTGGGATTTCAAGTTCCATTTCCAAATTGAATGGTGGGATCAATGATAAGATATTTATTTTATTAAAATGCGTCACGAAGGGTTATTGCATCCATCACATTTATAATACATAGGAAACCTCAAGCATAAGCAATTTGTTATCTTAAGTCACTCTATTTTAGAGCTGGTTCTTGGAAAGCTCCTTAAACAGACAAACAAAATGAACAAAGACCCCAAAAGAGGGAGCTAAGCACTTATTCCTTGAAAAGTGCAAATATTAAATTCTGAGCGAAAGTTATTTTTTTAAGGTTTGGTGGCGTTCCAAAAAAGTAATTAATCTCCGATAGGCCTCACCAGTCACCAGCAACAACTGCACGCGACATCTGGTTGGTTGGACTGTGGATTACAAAAATACAGAGGTGTTTATTTAATCATTTTTTGTTCCTAGAAAGCTGTTTCTACAATGGACCCCACCAACCGACTCAATGCATCTTAGATAGTGACACTTCTCCAAATTTGCTCAGCTCAGCCAACAAGCCGAACCACAGTAGCTGATTAGAACAAGCAAAGAAAAACGAATGATGGTTTCCAAATTTCATGTGGGACCCACTAAAATCCAATGATGTTAAACGCTTATCATTAAGCTCACAACATCGTCGGGCCCCGCCTCTAAAATTTCTCTGTGCAGTGGACCCCACTTTTCCTGAAGCCAACTTGCTTCCTCCTGTAAGGACACTTGTAAACTTTTTGGATTTTTATAATTAAGATTTTTTTTTGTAATCTAAATATGGACACTCAAGGTGGGGGTGCTTATGCGTACCGATAAGTTAAGCTATAACTTCAAATTACTGTTTCCGGATAATCGGCCAGTGTTATGGACTTGAGGACTAAGGTATGGGTGACATTAATGTAACTGTTTATTACTGTAAGTTAGCATTCTGAAAAGTGGGTGGCCAGATAAGCATTCTCGCAAGAAGTAAAGAAGTGAAGCAAAAGTCTCACACGTGATCCAAGTGTCATCTTTTGGTCCCCACCCTAAGCTTGTGTGGCACCTTTCCTAATTATTGTAATTACTGTTAATATATCATAAGAAGTTGTCAATTTTGAAATTTTGCTTCCTATATTTATTTTAAATGTTTATGTTATCGAATGATAGTGATCCAATTTTAGGTTCAGTATTTTATATGGCAAGAAATTTCAAATATGTATATTCCAGGGTTTTAAAAAGTATATTTTAAGAATATTTTCATTTTCCATATTTTCTATTTACTTCCTTACATTTTATATGGTCTATTTAGTATATTGTATTATTATGTTCTTCATATTGTGTATGAAAATTATTTATACTAGTATTAATTTTTAAAAGTTTCAAACCTAATCATCAATTAATACCATCTTTGGTCCTTTTTGGAGTATGTATGTCCATATGTTATGTGTTAATGTTATGATATTTCGAAAAATAAATAAAAAACCATAATTGATCCCTTCAATAATACAATTAGGATGAATAAAAAATTAAAAAAGAGATTGGGATAAAAACTATTAACACGTTCAATTTTGTAATTAATTGTCTTCATTTATTCTTATTCTTTTGATTGATCCCACCAATTTAATTGTAAAGTTTCATACTAATAGTTATATTTCACACAAAAAATAATTTTAATAACGCTGAGAGGTCAATTCTAAAATTATAGATAATAGAAAATAAAGAGATTTTGTTAAATGAGTGTGAAATCTATTTGGTTAAAATGAAAAATAAAAACCAGTTAAAACAATCAAAATAATAGAAAAAGAGAAAGGAAAGATCGATCTCTTTTTAATAATGGCCATATATCTAAAATATTGGATTGGAAAGAAGAGTAAGAAAAAAATGCCTCTTATTAACAATGTTTATATTATGGACATCTTATAACTAATGTTTTACAAATCAAACCAAAAGATAAATTGGTAAAATAAGAAGTTTAAAAAGTTCAATCGATATTAAAACGTTGTAAAATCAGCTGAAGTTTGAATAAAATTAAAGAATTTAAAATATAATTGAAAGAGATTGTCCTTACGCATCGAAAGATTAAAGTTCAACTAAAAAAAGAGATTGTTAAATGAAACTTAATTGATTTTTTTAATTTATAAAATTTTATTAATTAAAAAATTGATCGATTAATAAATAAATTGATTAATAAATTGATCTGTGTATAAAAATAAGAGATATTACAATAAATCATTGTCCACAACTAACCACAACTTCTTATTTTTGTATTGTTGGCTTCTATATTTGTTAAATTTGCTGCATTGGGTTTTTCTTTTTTATAATATAATTTTCATTTGTCTATCTTAAGTTTCTCATAGAGGTTTAGTCTATTATATCACTAATAGTTTTCTATCATCTCTAAAAAAAGTGGTACATTTATAATGAATATACATGAGTGAACCTGTGATCTCATTAATCGCAGGTTTATGATCAAGGGCATGTAAGTTAAGCATGATGGAGTGAGTCGTCTTACAGAATAGAGATCGTGTGGTGAGCTGAAACGCAACAAACGGTGGGGTAATGCATTAATCATTGCTGGAATGTACCCCAATATTATTTTGTTTCCCCACGTTCGACCCACGGATGTGGAGGGCAGCTCAGGGGAAAAAAAACATTCGAAGTAAAATAAAGGCTGCACTATCCACTGTTCATGCTCAAGTGTGATCCTAAAGACCTATGTATATACATTTTACAATCTGCAGGTATTAAAAGGTGAACTTAGTGAATTACAGTTGGTTATGTATTAAAAGGTCAACTGACTGATGCTTGGGTAATAAAATTTTTTCAAAATATATATTAATTATCACAATATATGTTACCTCAAATTAATTTTAAAACTCCAACCAATTAAAATTAAGAATCGTTTAATTTCAATTTTATTTTTATTGTATTTTATATTTTTTAATTTTTTTAAAATTCCTTTGATTGTTAATGTCTAATAATTGCCTATTAAATAAAAACTTAAAGATAAATTATTTTTATAAATATATAAATTAAAATTATTTTAATATCTCATATAATATTTATTGATAAATTATTAGTAAAAATATTATATTTTTAATATAAATAATCCAATAATTAAATTTTTTTCAAATTAATATTTATTTAAATATACGTTTTTAATTATTAAAGTAAAATTTATTAAAGTCTTTATATATTTTGAAGATATTTTAAATTTCAAATGATATTATTAGTAATTATTAAATTAAAATATTTAATATTTAATATTTAAATTAATTACAAATTTTTAATTAAATTATTTGACAATTCTTTAAATGATTAAATATCAAATATCGAATTAAATCATTTATAATTTTTAATAATAATATTAAAATTTTATATTGTGAAAAATAGAAATAAAAAACTACTTTTTATGATTTTTATAAATTATAAAATGTGGAAGAATGTATAATAAATAAATTTTTACTAAATTTGAAATAAAATAAAATGATAAAGAAAAATAAATAGGTCTTAATTACCACCACCATTTTATATTTAAACTTATATTATTTCTCATGTAAATTAACAACACTACTGAAGTGACCAATCCAATTAGTGCTACGAATCGGTTGTTTGGGAAATTGCAGGCGCAGGGTTTTGGAGCTCCATATGTGGGACATGGAAGGAGGAGCAATATTCTCGTTTGTATGTGTCTATCAATAAAATTTCTGTTTAATTTTAAAATAATGTTTTTATCTTGTTTCTGATTCAACATTTTCGGTTATAGTACTGCAGTATACAATATTGTGTTTTGAGAAAGCTACTCACCATCTAGCTAGTTGATTCTGTAGTACGTTGCTTTTGCCTTTCGTTGTTCTTCTTGGGATAAATTATAGATGCAGACTTTGTCTCATTCTATACCATTTTTTAGTAGAACTTGTTCGTATGGGTATTTCCTAGAATGTATATGTAGGGGTAAGCATTATTCGGGCCAGCTCGATTATTCGACCCAGCCCGAATTAATTCGGGTAACAAATTTTTGAATTTCGGGTAATTCGGGTAATTCGGGTTTTACCCGAATTATTTTCTGGCCAAGGTCGGGTAACTCCAAAAAATTTCGGACCGGCCCAATTATCCGAATTACGGGTAATTCGGATAATTGGGGTAATTCGGGCCGGGTAATTCAGTAATTCGGGTAATTCGGGTCGGGTAAGCTCAGGTTAGAAAAAGTTCAAGTTCGGGCCGGGTAAGATGAAAAAAATTTCGGGTAATTCGGGCCGGGCCCGAACAGTAAAATTTTGGCCCGAATTACCCGAATACTCACCCCTATGTATATGCACCTACATTGGCATGGAGTGAAAATTGGGCGATATCAGGCCTAGTAGGTGACAAAAATTACCCAACATAGAGGGGTCAATCTTGTACTGGTCCATTTCAACTGCCTTGACATTAGAATTGAGGAGATGTTTTTACTACAGTAATCTGCAGCAGTGAAACCTAATTTTTCGTAAATGACTTGATGCTTCTTACTTTCCTAAACTGTACCTGCCAGTCAATGAAGTGAACTTGAAACAAAAAACTGGCATTATTCGGAAGTCTGAACCAAAAAGAAAGAAATAGAGGAAATGGAGTTGAGGGGTTTCTATTTACATAGATAAAGTACATGCGCAGTGCCACCCGGCAGACAAGGCTTTGTCAAATGAAGACATTATAAATGCCTGTCGCCTTCTCTAAGGCCATCATTACTTCTTCACTAGAGTACTTATACTTTTAAGCACGTGAGCATTCTTGTTGGTTGATCTCCCAAAGCAAAAGCTCCAATTTTCCTAAACTTTACGTTAGAACCTAATTTGCGTCACGGTTTGAAAGTATGGGTTGAAATCTGAAACTTTCACGGTGTCTATTGCTCGATTTCTTTCTTGTCTTCTTCTTGTCTGGGTTGGTGGGTCTTCCCTTCAAGCATGTATGTTCATTGGTCAAAGCCACCGGTGTAACTTGGAGATTTGATAAGAAAAAAGCATGCATAGAGTCAGGCACAGAAGAAGCTTTTAAATGGTTTCCTTTCAGTAAAGATAAGGAGGTTAGAGTATGAAGTAAGGAGTCGGTTATAATATGTCTTCTTTTTCCTTTTTTATTAACGCATTTTCCACAATCTTCTAAATATAGAAGCTGCCATAGCAAAACAAGGGAGGAGCCAATAGCCTATCCCGTATGAGATTATATGATGAAGGCAATTACTGCTAAGGGAATAGCAGGATGGGATTCTTTGTCTAATTTTATGGTGTCTTATTCTGTTCCATAAATCTCAGTCATTTATTTATGCGAGTCTCACGTTCATTTACGTGAAATCCACATAAATAAATGATTGAAATTCACGAGATATAATAAGACACCATAATATTAGATAGATGATCCAGACTCGAAAATATCATCTACCCTGACAGTGAAAAACGTAAGGGTTATAGTCATTTGTAAGCTATTTGAAGCCTAAGCTACTAATTCTCTCTAGAAAAGTCTTAACTAATTCTTTTTGTTTCCTAATTTGCTGCAACGAAAATAACTAATGCTTTTAAACCCACCTGATTCAAGGTTTCAAAATTTTTCTTTGGTTGAAAATTGATCCTAGCTAAGACCACCAAAGTTACCATCCAAACATGATGACTCAATGAAAATCGATCCACTGGCTATTTAGGCAAGCCAGTATATGATCACCTTAACTATATTAACTACCGAAACGCTTTGCAAGTTATATGAAATTATAAAACAACACAAGCACTATTATGGTTCAATATAAACAAGTGGCAGGACATCTCCCACCACAGAGGGTCGCATTCATCAAATTAGAAGGGGCACTTCCCTTTCTCAATACTTGCATTATTAGAAAGAGCATTTGCAATCGGAGATGAACGACGTCTCCTCCCTTGTGCATAGAAAACACTAATGAGTCGTAAAAATACTTGATGCACACCAAACGAGTTTACTGTCATTATATTGCATGCAGCAGATAAGTGATAATATTATATACTTGTTATATTGATGATCTGCTATTGTTGTATTTGACTAAAACAAGTTTACATATTTCATTGATCAAACTGATTTATATATATACAGAAAAACATAATAAAAATTGACAAAATCAGGGATCATAACAAATTAACAACTAAGATAACAAAAGAGAATTGCATAAACTAATGCAAACATACTTTAATTGTTCCTAAAAAAATAGGTGTTATTGTAGTGCTTTCAAATAGAGCCTTATTATCAGCCACGTTTCTTGACTCTTTCAAGTTTTATTTTGAACACAACTGATATCTGTTAAGTCAACTCAATTACTTTAATATTTGGGGAGCTGTAACTATTTCTCTAACAGCACATCTAAAGCATATTTTGAACATTCCTAGCTTTTGTGAAAATGTTAATTATAACTTATTTCTAATTAGTACAAAATATTAAGGAAACTTTTCCTTCTTTTTAAATTTCTCCAAAAAAATAAAATTTAATCTTATAATGTTTTATCTTGTCATGGCCAGTACTGAATTCGAAAAGATTAACATGATTGCTTGATTATTAACAAAAAACTATATTGATTCTTATTATACCAAACTCAAACCCTCTATAATTTTTCATATTGCATAATTTGGTGTTGTAGTTACTAAGAAAAAAACTTTCATAATACTTTAAAATATGATTTCTTCCTTTTTGAAACACAAGTTAGTTACACTTGAACCAAATATTGAAGTAACACTAAATT
>JANZLC010000201.1:29602369-29619934 GCA_026413385.1 Erythroxylum gracilipes | reverse complement strand
ATTGTTGTAAAAAACCTATTAACTTAAAATTTTGATAATTTACATGATTAACACCATAATCAATTGTTTCCTTGTTACGTCCGATTACATAGTTAAAAACGTGCATGTGTTTTTCACATGCATAAATGTATAAACTTAGATTAAGAAAGGTTTACATCTTATGCAATATTAAGATTGAAAGCAGTGAGGTATATGAGACATCTAATTAAGCTTTTGTTATGATTCTTAACTTTGAAATTCTTGATTATAGGCTGCATAAAAGTGTTAATATATTTACAATCATTTATTTGAAAATTTTTCAAGATTTTGTTGTTCTATTTGTATTGACTACTTAAGATTTTTTTATTGCCTTACTTTCAAACTAAGAAATTAAGACATTAATCTCAAGTTAGTCATATCAAATTCTTTCACCATTTGAACTAAAAAAACACCAACAAGCTCCTAATTGTTGCGACCAAAAGATCATAAATATAAACTGAGATAAAAAATTAAACTAGTACCTTCTTGTTTCACATAAAATGTTACTTCACTTAGACTTTAACAAATTTTAAGCTCAATAGGTGCTCATCCATACAACTACACCAGGCCTTCTGGGCTTGCTTGAGGCTATAAAATGCCTTCTTCAGTAAATGCACATTCTCCTTTTATCTTTTTATAATAAAGCCTTCATAATGCTCAATACAGATATCTTCTTTTGAGAAAATTCAAAAATCTTGACTTTACATCAGGTTAAAATATTTTCTAACCATTTATGCAAAAATAATAAGAAAAGCATTCCTAGCTTTTGTGAAAATGTTAATTATAACTTATTTATAAGTAGTACAAAATATTCCTTCTTTCTAAATTTCTCAAAAAAAAATTTTATCTTATAATGTTTTATCTTGTCATGGCCAGTACTGAATTGGAAAAGATTAACATGATTGCTTGATTATTAATAAAAATCTATATTGATTCTTATTATACCAAAATCAAACCCTCCATAATTTTTCATATTGCATAATTTGGTGTTGTAGTTACTAAAAAAAAAACTTCAAAAAAACTTTAAAATATGATTTCTTCCTTTTTGAAACACAAGTTAGTTACACTTGAACCAAATATTGAAGTAACACTAAATTGTACTTTTCATATCTTTAATTAAACCTGTTCAATTGTTGTAAAAAACCTATTAACTTAAAATTTTGATAATTTACATGATTAACACCATAATCAATTGTTTCCTTGTTATGTTCGATTACATATTTAAAAACGTGCTTGTGTTTTTCACATGCATAAATGTATAAACACAGATTAAGAAAGGTTTACATCTTATGCAATATTAAGATTGAAAGCAGTGAGGTATATGAGACACCTAATTAAGCTTTTGTTGTGATTCTCAACCTTGAAATTCTTGATTATAGGCTACATAAAAGTGTTAATATATTTACAATCGTTTATTTGAAATTTTTTCAAGATTTTGTTGTTCTATTTGTATTGACTACTTAAGATTTTTTTTATTGCCTTACTTTCAAACTAAGAAATTAAGACATTAATCTCAAGTTAGTCATATCAAATTCTTTCATCATTTGAACTAAAAAACACCAACAAGCTTCTAATTGTTGCGACCAAAAGATCATAAATATAAATTGAGATAAAAAAATTAAACTAGTACCTTCCTGTTTCACATAAAATGTTGCTTCATTTAGACTTTAACAAATTTTAAGCTCAATAGGTGCTCATCCATACAACTACACCAGGCCTTTTAGGCTTGCTTGAGGCTATAAAATGCCTTCTTCAGCAAATGCACATTCTCCTCTTATCTTTTTATAATAAAGCCTTCATAATGCTCAATACAGATATCTTCTTTTGAGAAAATTCAAAAATCTTGATTTTATATCAAGTTGAAAATTTTTCCAACCTTTTATGCAAAAGTAATAAGAAAAAATGGATAGTTTCAACTCTTGTCACATGAGTGAAGGTTTTAGAAAAATTCACACGAATGACTTGTACGTAACCTTTCATCACAAGCCTTGCTTTATGTTTATTTACTGATCTATCAATATTAAACTTATTCCTTAAGTACCATTTTACCCTAATAACCATTTTATTTTGAGATGGTTTAATAAGATACTAATTTTTGATGTTTTTCGATCTTTGTAAGGCCTTCCTCCATGGCAACAAACTATTTATGCTCTTGCATTGATTCTTCAACATTTGTAGGTTTTAGTATTACAACTAAATCTTGTATAAATATTATAAAGCAATCTAGTGCCTTTGATTAGTTTCTTATCATCATCTTCGTCATCGAGATTAGTCCATTAAAATATTGATCATCACCATCTATTTTCCAATCTTACTACTGTTCCTCAAGGAATACAATATTTCTTCTAATCTTTTATATTTAAGGATGAAATATTATGTAGCCTGTAGAGTTATTATTAAAGCCTATTAAAATAACAAATCAAATTTTTTATCTAATTTGTCTCTCTTAAGTTAAGGAATATAAAAGAAACACAAATAGTTAAACACTTTTAAATTGGATAGGGAATTTTTAACCAAACCATACTTCATAAGGTGTCTGATTATGATGTGTTATAGCTGTTAATTTGTTCAACAAAAAATAGTACCATTGGTGACCTCTACCTAAAATCTTTTAGGCAAACACTTCTTATGCAAAAAATTCTTCTCATACATAAAACTTTATGATGGATTTTTCATTTCACTAAGTTTGCTTTGCTACAAAGAGTAAGGAGCAATAAGTTGATGATCAATTCTAGCCTCTTCATAAAATTTGTTAAATTGTTTTAAGGCATATTTATTTTTGTTATTAAACCTCAACCCCATTATCTTGCAATAACTTTGATTTTCTACCCAAATTTTGAATCCTCAAAACAAAATAGCTACTTTAGATTTGAACAGAAGAAAGAAAATCCAACACATTTTGATAAATCATCAATAAAGGAAATATAATACTTACTGCCTTTAAGAGATAATATATTATAAGGCCCTTGAAGCTTAGTATATAAAAAATGAAGCTTATGTGAGGCCCTCAAAGCTTGTTGTGTAAAGAGTTTCCTTGCCTACTTGTCAAGCAGACAAGCTTTGCAACTCGAGATGTTTTCTTCCAATGGATCTATGCCTTTCACCAATTCAAGTTTCTACCTTGAAAGGATAGTAAAATGATAGTAAAATCCCAACCTTTTATGCCAAAGGAATGTGGTTTTTATAGGAGCTTAATATGTAGGTTGTTCTTTCTTTATTAGATCAAGTGATAAGCTATTTTCCTTTATTTTAAACTAAACAATTCTAGCCTTTTTGCATCTTTAATCACACATTTCATGAACTCAAAATGCAGTTTAAAAGCTTTCTCAAGTAATTGACCAACATTATCAATTTTTGGAACATAATGTATATCAATAATCACTTTGACTTTAGAAAGAGTTTGAATTGCAACATAACCTTTACCTTATATATATATTCTCCATTTATAACTCTTACCTTGGAAAAAGTTATGTTTTATTAAACTCTTTGAAAAACTCTACATTATTGGTCATTTGATTTATGTAACTATTATCTACTAGCCACGTTTCACCTTGGTTGATGCTTGCATAAAATGAAGCCACAAACAATTGTTTCTCCTCTTTTTAAACCTATTGCTTCCCTTTGTTTCTCTAAATCATATCCATGTGACCTATTTAGTTGCACTTATTTCACTTTACATTAGGTTTGTTTTAAAACTGAAACTAAGTATAGTGTTGACAAAGGGAATGATTAACTCCTTTGTCTTTGCTTGCTTTACTGCTGCCTACATCATTGATGCTTGCTCTAGAAGTTATAATATTGATAGCATCTACACCTACATTGCCTTGGTTTTTCCTCCACTTTTTCCTTTTTTCTTTACTAAAATCACGAGTTTAAAGTTTGGTTTGCATGGAAGCTTTTAAAGTGTCATTTTCTTTAATTTACCTTCTTTATTCATGAGCTTCCATAACATTAAGAAGCTTTTCCAACATAATTTCTAAAAGGTCTTTAAATTTCTCTAACACATAAATCTTGACTTTAAATCTTTTAGGTAGAATAGCAAAAAGCTTCTTGACTACTCTACTATTAGGCATAACATCTCCAAAAAGCATAAGTTTGTTGATAACCTTTAGCTATCTATTTGCATACTCTTTGGAAGTCTTTCTTCTTTTTTTAACTTAAATTCTTCCTTGAGATTCAAGATTTAAGATTCACATATTTCTTATTCTTACATTATCATAAAATTTAGATATAAAATATTCCTATATTTGAAAAGATGTTTCCAAAATTATGAACTTGAGAAATAAAATTTTAAACATAGCTTAAAAAGGCAAGTTTTAACTTTAAACTTATTTTAGGGTCTTTTTTTATGATCCTTGATTTTTTGTTTTCTATGATTTTCAGATAATGGTAGGATTTCTAACTCCTCTACTATTACTTCTGAAAGATCCCAAGACTACAAAGAAGCAGTCATCTTAACAAGCCTCAACTGATAATTTTCACTAGTGAATGTTAGAGGTATAATTGGAGTGAAACTTTTTGAAGCCATTCACTTTAGTAATATGGTTATTTATTGTTAATGAAAAATACTCATGCAAAACTCTAGTAATATGAGTTAGAAAATAATTGTATTTTATTTGAAACACTAATAGTTAGCTCTCAATTTGCAATACATATCCCTTAAGAAGAGGGCTTTGATACTAGTTATTGTATTTGAATTAATAACTAAGATAACAACAAGACTTGTATAAACTAATGCAATAATAAGTTGAAACTATTATTAGAAAATATTTTTTCAGTTGTAGACCATATCTTCAATTAGAGCCCTTTTATCATCAACATTTCTTAACTCCTTCAAGTTTTATTTTGAATACAGTTAACATCTATCAAGTCAACTTAATTAGCTTAATGTCTAGACTTGATCAGGGCATCTATAACTATTTTTTAGCAACATCTAAGGCATATTTCAAACTAATAATGTACATACATACTTACACACGTACACACATATACATAGTGTGTGTGTGTGTGTGTGTGAATCATGAATGTTGACAACTTCATGTTTGATTTATCTACTTTAGGCCTGATATGGATATCTTTAACTTCCTCTGTTGAATTACCATTTAGATTCTAAAATTTAAGTCAAAAGGGGGGATAATTGACAAAGGTAAAATTTTAAGCTTTCTATAAGATATAAGGTAGAATTGTTACTTACATGTTCTTTTAGTTAAAAATGTCACTTATAAACTTTTGAACAACAATATGAATCTAAAGTTTAGACTTTAATTTCCCATTTATATACGTATGTAGATAATCCTCATTTTAAGTTATTGATAAAATATATAATACCTTTATTGTGCTAGTCTTTTAACAAATTAAATCTAGAGTCCAAAGTTCAGGATTTGATCACTTCAAATTATACACATGTATCAATTATCAAATTTTGTAATAAGAAGGTAAGAATGAACAATTTTTTGAACCATTTTATTACATCAAGTAAAGTTCTTAACTCAAAGTTCTAATGATTTTAAAATAAATTACTATTAATGTTTTTAGTTTGGTAATATTAGTGAGTCAATTTATCAAAAATTCATGCAAAAGGTAATAAGAACAAGTTCAATGAAGGATAAAGTGATCAAAGAATAAAAATAAGCAAAATGGAACACCAACTACAATTTAAAAGAGTTTCAAGGAAATTAAATTAAAAAACCAAGAACAAGAAATAATGAAGTCACAACACGTGTAACAAACATTTTAATCTTTTCTTAGTTATTTAAATGAATTAGAAACTCAATTATTACATGATTATTTATATGTAAGACATAATAACTAAATCCTTTCATATTCAAGATGAATTTTGTTTTAGACTTTAAATAAAATCTCTTGATCTTCAAACAAACTTAAGTAAACTTTTGAAATGGTTTTGAATCAATTTTTTATCAAAATAAGATGCTTTAATGCTTTTGAAAATTAATGACAAATTATTTTTAAAAGTTAGTATTTGTAACGGTTTGACTAATTCAAAGGATTTGTTTCAATTAGCCTAACATAGGGATAAAAATTTACCAAACAGTTGGAGTTTGTTAGATTAGGGGATAGGTTAACTAAATTCCTAGTCAAACAAATATAGGCTGGTCAAAGGTACGTGTTTTGCTAGTTGAATGTGGCTAGAAATTATGTCTCACAATTATTTGAGTTAATTTTGGGTGTAAATAAACTATATATGAGTTAGATAGGATCTTTAGGCCTAAAGGGAGCTTTGGAAAGAGTTTTATTACGTTCATATGTTTGTA
Organism: Erythroxylum gracilipes; assembly: GCA_026413385.1. Classification (NCBI taxonomy): domain Eukaryota; kingdom Viridiplantae; phylum Streptophyta; class Magnoliopsida; order Malpighiales; family Erythroxylaceae; genus Erythroxylum; species Erythroxylum gracilipes. The sequence continues at coordinate 29,613,644 of JANZLC010000201.1, read as the reverse complement.
AGCATGATATGAACTCTTAGTGCTTTGTGATCAAATAAAGGAGTTCTTGAGTTATATATAAGTGAGAGACATTAATTAAAAGAGAAATTAAATTGTTAGGGTTCCTCTTTGCATATGACAAAGAACAAGCGAGTTCTTTTATTTTAGTTTGAGCCTAAGCTCAAGCTTGTTTGAGCTTAAAAAGTTTGAAATGACCACTTATAAGATGTAAGCTTAAAAATCCCACAATAATCAAATAATACTAAACATTTAAAAACAACTCAATTGCTAAAATTTAAAAGATCTAGAAGAGAATCTGGTTTTTGTAACCAAAAGAATATAGTATCAAACAATAAACTACAAAAATCTTAAATATACAAAACAAATAAAAGCTACAAATGATGATTTCTCACACTTCTATGTAAGTATTAAAAAAATTCTCACAAACACAAGAACTGGGCTAGAGATAGAATTAAAAAAAATGACTGAATCACTTAAATGGGGATTATACACCAATTAGAAATGAATCTCCATATAATAACTTTATAAAACCCTTAGTTATGCCTCTTGTGAACCCTTAAGCAAAATACATTTAGATAGCAATAACAAATATACAAAAACTAAACTTCAAAATGTATATCACAAAATAACCAATAATCCTTATGAATAAGAGAATAACAAGTGAAGACAAGTAACTTATTATTATATAAATTGAAAAACCAATAACCAAAAACCAAAAACAAGTAAAATCATAGAAATAAAATTGGATCAATGGAACCCGTTCCTTAAACCTTAAATTGAACCCTAGAGATACACAAAATCTTATAAGATTTTCCTTTAGACATCTCTATTAGTATTTTTGGTTATGCATAAGGTGGCACATGCATTACTTCATCTCCTTTCTAATGATTCTTCTATGTTCCTAATCCTATGCTATAAAGCTCCAACAAAATGTTTCAATCTTGATTTTATTATGAAATAGATAATTAGAAAAACCTAAATTTGAAAAGAATTAAATGCTAAAACATGAGAATAAGAGATTTGGTGAAGAGGAAAAAAACTATTGGTATTTTTATTATTGTAAGTGTATTGATTTATTATGAAAAATAAGAGAGAAGAAAATATGAATTGAGATATAAGATTGTTCAGCTATTAAAAAGCTTCAATGGATGCAAAGAAAAAAAATCAAAGTTGATATCTATGATAACTTGGAGGCTAAAGGCGATGGAAGGAGGGGACTTAGGGCGACGATAGTGACTAGGCTAGTAGCAGAGGACTTAGGGAAACAAAACATAGAAGAGGAGAGGGTTTAGTTAGGATAAGGAAAATTATAGAAGATGAGGTAAATGTGTTTCTTAGATGCATTGTTTACGTTTTATCCATTAAATAAAAAAATAACGTCATTTTAAATACAAATATTAGCAAGGTACAGGTGATGAAGTCTACGCCTGAATGTATTTGTTTTTAATAATTAATGTATTTGTTTTATCAATACCTTATACGAATTTATTGTAACTATTCATTAGAATATGCAATTGTTTTCTTAGTTTTTAATAGGAAAAAATGTATAAACACAAAATTTACTCCCCTCTCGAATGCTACATGTAGACTAATAATTGGTATCAGAGTAGTTCTTATTAATAGTATATAGATTTCTAGTGGAATTTATGCAAAGATTATTATCACAATTTGCTTACTTTTAGCCAAAGTAGCCAATTTATATGTAGATTTACATATATTGAAAAACTAGGATGAAACACTTCCTTTTAGTTAAAAGGTTTTATCTTTAGAGAATTGAATAGAAAATCTTTATGTCTCAATAAAAATAATAGTTGTGGATAAAGAAGAGACATTTAATTATGGAAAAAATTTAATAATGTGCTTTGAACTGAAAAGAGCTTTAATGAAAGGCATAAAATTGGTTTCACTTATAGAAATGCACCATCCAATACCAGTAAATTTTTTTAGGGAGAAAGCATTTACATGACCAATCATTACATAAATGGTCAAATAAGCATATAACATTCAATTATAGACATTAAAGCTTTAATGCTCATGTATCATATTTTAGGTTCCAAGTTAAAAAGAAAATTTAATCCTTTTATGTATGGTGCAAAATCTAGATAGACAACATATCATCAAAGAAAGAATAAGGAAAAATTTTATGCAAGGCCATCTTGTAAACATATTAGAAAAAAGGCCATAATCGGGCATGCAACAATTTCACTACTCTCATTATAATTACAAACCTCAATTTAAAAAAAAGATATTACACATGGTCCAATTCATCATAGGATATATTTCAATTAAGAAACATGTTATTTTTCAATTCAAGGCCTCAAAAGGAGAACTCCTAATCTCTCATATATCGAAAAGAGAGCATTATATCACCAAAACCATTCACCAAGACCTAAAAATGCATGTAGGTCATATTGTTGTACGTCTTTCTCATATGACATTAACACTTCCAATTCTTATAATATGGTACACATTTTTTGTGGTGAATATCATCCCATAAAAAGAAATTGTTCGATAATGTTTGTTAAGTAAAACTAAAAAGATATAGTTTAGGAAAGGTTTAAGAATTAATCTCTAAGAGCCTAAGTCACGTGAATACCCAGAACATATTGATAGGGATGGAAAATTTGCCCAAACTCAACCGACTTAAAGTTAATGAACTCGACCCAAGTTGACTAGGCTTTAGGCCGACCTCAAGTATTTTTTAGATTTTAGGTTAAGCTAAGATTTAAGCTTTTTTAAAAAAATTTAGGCTATGTTCAGGCTTGGGATTCCCAACATGAAGCTTAAACTTCTTTCACATGCAAAGCAATATAATTTTGTACTTTGATAAATAGTTACTTTTGGACATATAAGTCTGATCAGACTCAAGTTCAAGTTTAAACTTAGGCAAAATATTTCAGGCTCAACCCATTGTCATCTCTACATATTGATTTTTTTTAACCTTATATATATCAATACTAAGTGGTATTTAATGAACAGGAATAATGGTGTCACCTCTATAAATTTCAAATATGGAGTAATCATAGTATGTTTAGCAACTGAGTTCAAAGAATAAATCACCAAGAGCTCTCGCATAAGTAAAGCAAGAAAATTGATATTACAAGAGTTAATTGTTGAACTAAGTGAGGAAGAAAAGAAGGTAATGGTTGGTAATAAATAAAAGAAGGTAACTTCTTTTTTTCATATCGATAACATTTATCAACTTGTCATACATATTCAAGGAGATAATTATTGCATCCACCTAAGGAAAAGAAGTATTGATCTTCAAATTAGTAAATAATTTAGAAAATTGTTCATTTATTTGATAAGAATTTTACATATATTCTTTACCTATATGATAGAATTTTAGAAAAAGGAGAGAGGGAAGTTATTGGTTTTTTCTTTGATGCTTATATCTTTATATATCATATATCTTTTTTAATGTTGATAAAAAAGGAGAAAGAAAATGGTGATATCAAAACTTGATCTTTATAAATTAATGATGTATGAATTAAGAAGGAACACACATTATCTATTATTTTGAAATATAGGAAATATATTTAATGTCATTTTTTTAATCTCACCAAATATTTTTCGAATTATTAAAAAGCAATAGACCAAGTGAGAGTCGAACTCATAGTTTTGGTGATAACAAAATATACCAATATTTTTATCTTTGACTTTATTGGTAAGGTAATTTACCAAAGATTCTAGCAAATGGTCAAACATCAAGTTTAGTGATAAAAATAAATAAAGTAGATTACCAAATATAATTCCAGGGATCTTTAAAAAAATTCAAGTGAAGAATCAAAAACAAGAAATAACCAATCATTTCATGGGTAATAACTATTGTAATATCTATAGAAGCTTTTATCTTGGTCATTTAAATAAATTAAGGGTTCAATCATTATATGATCATTTACATGCATGACATAATACATAAATCCTTTAATAATCAAGAGAAATTATTTTGATATTAAAAAAATACCTTTTGATTTTTAAATAAAATTTAAGGTTTTAAAATGATTTTGAATCAACATTTTATCAATGAGATGTTTCATGATTTTGGAAAAGTTTGAAGTGTTAACAAATAGTGATTTAAATGACCTTGTGAGAGTTTTTGTAAGGGTTTGATTAGACTAAATATTTGCTTTTGCTAGCCGAACCTATGAATAAAAGTCACGTAATAAATGTAGTATGTTAGGCTATGAGATATGCTAAGTAAGTTCTAATCAACCAAGCATGGATTAGTTGAAGGTAGGTGTTAGGCTAGATACATATGGTTAGATATTAACCGTTATAATGACTAATTTATAGTATTTTAAATTAGTACAAAAACTTTTAAGAGAATTTTGTTATATTCATATGTGCAAAAGTATGATATACGTTATGTGATTAAGAAAGGAGATTTAAATTATATTTTAGTGATTAAAGTACAAATTGAGCTTCTTCACCTATAAAAATGCATTAGTTTTTTTAATTAAAAAAGACAATTGTAGGAAAGATTTCTTTTTTGCTATCGAAGAACATGAAAATTAAATTAATTATAGCTTAAGGAGCAACACAATCGCTTATTTTACATTGAATTAAATGTGTTTGTTTTACATTGGATGAAATATGTTTTTCTTTCAACGCTTCAATGCCATTAATTTTCTAAAAAGTAGAAAAAGGATTTACTTATGCTATGACTTGATTCTAAATTTACTACAAAGTTCATAGTCCATTTGCAATTAAAAATATTTGAAATAATAAGGCACGTTGGTCGTTTATATTTTACCATATTATGTAGAAGAATATGCTGGTAGCATTGTATAAAATGCTCCTTAGCCCCACCTTCCTAATTATTATCACGTGCATCAGGATAAACTAGTTGCAGTTGTCAAATATAATAAACACCACACCCAACTCGTCGCCTGTGGACTGTTGACTTCAATGGTCAACAGCCCTGCACAGAAAAACATGCACACTGTAGCAACATTAATGACCCCTTGTTGCTCGAGGCGTGATTTTTAATAATGACAATTTCGGTGTCATTTTCCATGGTCGTGACGCTTTTTAGGGTTACGTGCTGATCGCCAGGTTATGAATGAGAAATGAAATTAAACAATTGTGTCAACAGCAACAGAGACTATGATGATTGCGTTTTGGTTTATATGTCTCCCTCAATGTAATTATATCAATTATGACAACAATAATTATAAGGTTAAGAATTTAGAAGAAATAAAGGTCAGGAGAGTGGAATTTCGAATGATTACCATCATATGCAATTTCATCTCTTGCCAAATTTTACAATAATGAGGCTGGCATAATCTTGAGCAGAAAGTAGAAATAAAAAAAGTTTAACATCTTGTCCTCAGGGTGTCCCATTTGATGTTTGAAAACTGGATTAGCTACACGATTCACGTCGCTTGTCATGGAACTAAACGAAGACAAAGGATAAACTTGGTGTCCTTTAAGTAGTTGAAAAGGCTTGCAATTTGGAGGATAATTAACCAACAGCATTTAACCATTTGGGTGGTCCAAAAATGAAAGTATCATTATCATAAGCATGTTGTTGCTACCGTGTGTTTTTCTTTTTCTCTGATCAACAACCTGAACTTAAAGGGGTTTGTGGTGGAAGTCTAGATTCACTAACCTACAACAAGCACAGTGTGGAACTGTTCTAACATTAGAGTAGGGTTTTTATTGTGTCCCATTAATAAATAAGGTTGGTATTGTCCCATTGAGAAGCTATATATGGTAGACTAAGAAGCAACCCTGCTGGAATAGATTTCTGTGGGCATCCACAAGATAATGTCAATAATAGGGAATCCTTATATAAGGCTAAGAACTACCATCTGTGTTCACATCTGAACCTAAAGTGTTCAATTACTTCCTCTTTGGTATGAAGAATGGTTGATCCTGTTTATCCTCAACTTTCTAATGTTCAACACCAGATGTCATGAGTATGTTGTCAGGTTTGTTGCATGAGTTATTGGAGTGGTTCCAACAATGATGCCCTAGTTTTAGTGTAGGTAAACATGATATTATCTATCTACGCATAGCTCTTGATATTATAGCGGCGATGTCCCAATGGCTTAAGATTAATATGACACAAATCACAAGTCCTAACAAAGTTGATTAATCCTTTAGCACCAACGTGCTCATTCTCCCTCCTAAATTGAGAAGAACTAGATCAATATAAGAGGCCAAGAAAAGGATTATAAAATTAGCTCCAAAGCAAGAATAATAATAGCAAGAATATATAACTGGACATTTGAGGTATTTGTTTTGCGCTTTGATCTTGTCATTTTCCATTCTGGCAGGTTATGAGTTAAGTCCTGACTAGGAGCAATTGCTGGCAGGGCAGCTAGATATACGCCATTTTATTTTTGTGTGTTTGAGATTATCTTTGGTAGCTCTTACTTGTATATAATTTTTTATTATTTATAAAGTTCTGATTTACCAAAAAAAAATCAGAATAATAATAAAATCTTGTACTTTAGCGCCAATAATATCTTATCAGTTTGGCAACTTTCGTATCGTTTTATAAAATTGCACGAGAATAGTAAATTCAGAGCCACTGAACCTTGTAGTTGAATGATAGAAGAGAACTAAAACTTGTTTTAATTAATATTCAAAACTGTTTTATGTTTAAAATTAAAACAGTAAATTTGGAAGCCTACCAAATGAAATACAACCACAGCCACCAGGTCCACTACTCAAGGCCTAGCCTTTAATATCTTTTGGTATTTGAGAAATGATAAACTAAGAAGCCTGGAAATTGAGGTAGGAACCAAAGACCCATTGAATTTCCTGATGCCTGCCTTATTGCTTGCATGGCCTACACACATCCTACCTAGAGTTTCTACATGGGCTCTAAGAGCACTGCAGACGAACCTAAAAAACGACCATTTATCAGCCACTTCAGTATATATTTAGGCTATTCTTCGTCAAGCCCACTGATCCATTAGAAAATTAAAATATGCAGGGAGTAAAAATGAAAATCGAAAAGACGCAACAATGATAATCGATCTTCTTTTCAAGGCCCAACGCTGTCTAATCGATGTCTGCTTTTCAAGGAGAAGACAACTCGAGATTATTTTGGGCACTTATTATCTTCTTAAAAACTGATATTTTAGGGTAAAAGTTTACAGACACAAAATTTAGAATCCTCATTTTTTTTTATACGCCAATAATTCTATACCTATAGAACCAGTCACTTTAAGAACAAAACGAGAGTTACGCTGTTCCCATTTGATTACATAAATTCCTCATTTCACATCTATTAGATATTGGGATGAAAACTTGTTTTATATCTTCACTTACTCTAAAGACTAGTACGAAGAGTATCACTTTTTAGGCTATACAGTAGCTTTTGATATGAATGTAAAGATTCGCTCAGAACTTATATCACGAAAAAGGTATTTTAAATACTTAAGGTCTATCATCTAAAGTAAAGGAGAAATCGATGAAGATATAGTCCACTATATTAGATTAGGGTTACTTAAATGGAGAAATGCATAAGAAATTTTATGTGACAAGAACATACCACTTAAGCTGAAAGATAAATGTTTTCATTTAGCTATTAGGTTAGCCATGTCATATGATGTAGAATGTTGGCCTATTAAATAAGTATATAGTCATAAACTAATAATGACGAAGATAATATTACTTCATTAAATGTGTAATTTTACTAGAAGAGATAAGGTCAAAAATGTATTACTAAGAGGCAAATTAAATATGGTCAGTATTAATGAAAAATTAAGAGATACAAGACTTAAGTGGTTCGGATATGTTAAAAAGAGACACCCTGATGATCAAGTGAAAAGATGCGAGAAAATAATATTTAGAGACAGTAAAAGAAAACAGGAAAGCCTAAGAAGAATTACGAGAAAGTGATCAAGAATGATATAGCTCTGTTGGAACTTACCGATGACATGACACATAATAGAAAACTTTAATGTACTAGGTTATAGATAAAGGATCTCACATAGAGAGGTCTTTTTTATTCTCTTAAGTTTTTTAAATATTTTCCTTTGAGTCTTTCGTTTAATAGTTAGCCTTAGTGTTTTAATTACGTAGTACTTCCCTCATAGTTATTTAGCCTAAACAGTTTCTTATTTATTCTTGTAATGGTTAGTTTAATTTATTCTTGTATTTGTACTGTGTTATTTATTGCATTACATATTTTATATTTTTATTTATACGTATTTATTTATATTTTGTATTGCCATTATTTCATTACATATGGATTTATAAGAAATATGCTTTCTATCAGATAAGGGTAAGACTACTATTATTAAATCTTTCTAAACCTGCGTTTCAGTGGACTCTTACTTATTGTTGTTGTTGTTGTTAGTTATTGTTGTTGATGTTGTTGTTGTAGTAGTAATAGTACTATTGTTATTGTTATTGGATTCCCTCAAATGTCTTGTTAGCTTCATATCTTGGTGTCCGGCAATTGACCTTGTCAACCATGAGGACTACATAAGAATTAGCGTGTATGTGTACATATTGTATTCAAGTGTTCATTCTAGGTGATCGTTTTCCAACACAAAACTAGGTCGATAAGTACAATTATTTATGTGCATCCTCTTATTTTTACTTCTTTGGAATGTTGTGACATAGGTTAGAAGAATTTGGAAGTGATTAAACTGAGCTTCTTGACTTGTACGTACTTCGGCCATGAGTACACCCATACAAGTAAATGTAACTTATGAAACAGTGCTTATCAAGGGACAACAAATATAAAATAGTAACTGGTTCAGCCGGATTTTGCTGAGGCTGGATGTTGTCATTTGGATCCATGATTCTGAATAACTTCTGCTGTAGAACACCTGCAAAACAATAAAGGCGCACCGGGGGTTGATTCCCGGGAGGCCCCTCCGACGCTCAAGTTAGTCTTTTTGGGAGGATTTTAGTAGTTTTCTGAAGAGAAAAGTAGGGTTTTGGAGTCGTACCTCTATCATGGTAGAATAGTACCTTATATATGGGATAGACGCTAGGTTTAGGTCTTTACGTAGATCTTTGTGTTTGCATAGGAGACTAATTCCTGTGAAGGGGCCATGGATGTGCGGATTGAACGTCCTGGGCCTGGGCCTAGCACAGCCGACCCAACTACTGTCTATCATGGTGTTGATTGGTTCTTCCCTAGATTTTAACGTTGTCGTTTCTCTTAACTTCTCTTGGATGTAAGCGAAGCTACTGACTTGTTTTATGTTTATTTCCATTTTTTAATAAATTTTAATTTTTAAAAAAATTGTAGATTGAAATTCTAGGCTGTAAGTTTTCATGTGTAGAGATAAAAATGAAAAAAGGGTTACGACATGGTGGTGGTATGACAAAGTTTTGCCAGAGATCGATGTGAAGCTCTTCAAAACAGGAAAGGCCATTAAAAGCTTGAGCTTGTAGACAATTGAAATATAGATAATACAGAATATTTCATTATTATATGCATTATTAATCAAATTACTTATTTAAATTTGATTGCATTCCACTAATGGCCAAGCTGCTAAGATGTTATTCTTGGACCAATAAGATTACGCTAAATAATGAATGAAAGGTTAGCTATACATATAGATAAACCCCTATTAGTAAAATCCTGAAAGGAATGAAGACTACATTGATATACACCTTGAGAATGTCATGTGAAATGGAGCTTAGACCTCTAGAAGAGAAAGGTGCTACAACAGGTGCAGGTGACTCCCCAATAATAGTTCTACTGGGTAATATCTGCAATACTAGGAGTCTGTATTTGATTTATTCATAACCTTCTTGTTATTCCTTTCATTACTTGAACAAAAATCGATTATAAACATTTTGAAACAAGAAAACTGTTTACCTGAGGGACTGAGCAAGAAAATGTTGAATCTGAGTCCCTTGTTTAACATCCACACGAATGGCTGGGATTGGATCAACATTAGTAATTTGCTTAGTCGGAGGCTCAACGAAGATAAGAGTAGATCCATTGGCCAACTTCACTGCAACTTGTGCAATTTCAACTACTACAGCTAGTCTAATGGCAGAGAAGCGTAGAATAATCCTCCTTGTGGCTACTCTTTTGTTCCAATTCTTGCAAGGCCCGAAAGTGCAATCTAAAGTAGTTTATGCATAATTCATAAAAGGATCAAGTTAAAGAGATTGTTTTACTGGTACAGGTACCCATCAATGAAGTAAGCAAATGTAGAATCAAGTTTTCCTCTCATTTCTTTAGTGATCAAACTTTGTCCTGAACAATCATTACCAACAATTTTAGTTTAAAAAACTATGAGAAACTTCCTTATGTAGTCTCAACTACTTCCATACCATGACAGTGAAGTTACTGTTCAGGATTAACTTGGTTGGAAATGTACAGATATGCTCCAAGAAGTGATGTTTTGCATCAGAGAAGGATCGACACCGTCGTTTCCAGCCAAGAACACAACACTAATCTCATGTTGCATTACAAGGAAAGAACCAATATTAGAACACGACGCAAAGAATGGGCCGTAGTGGCGGGGTTGCACCAAATGAGGCAGATATCACGTCAACGACATCGTGCAAAGTGTCGTAGAAGGCGGCAAGTATATCAGCTTTCAAGGTTCTTGCTCCATACTTTGTACACGGCGAGCCTCGCCCGTGGAGCTCCACCTCTGGCTGTTCCTCTGCCTAAACCGTTCATGAAGCTCATGTTCTTCACTATGGATCCAACTACTATTGAAGCCTTATGCGTTCCACGTGTTAGTTTATGCCCTTGCAGCCAATATATTTTGATTGTAAATGTTTGTATGACATTATTAGTAATTAAAATTATTATTCGTAAAGATAAAATTCTTGGAACAATTACTGTGTAATTGAAATTATGATGAGATCATAATTATGATATTCAATTTACACTTAAGTATTATTCTTAAATGTTCCTAATTGTAACTTCCTCAAGACTAGGTATTGTTGAAACGGTAAAATTAGCACATATTATGTTTCTTTCTTACGAAGAAACTAATTGATCTCATTAATTAAATTATAGAGATACTTAAACTAATGTGTGGGTGATTATTATAGAACAAGTCACTGAACTGACCCGATTATGAGAATTTCGAATGGAATATTACTGATGTGTCTATGGACTATCTCATAACGATGGTTGTATAATTAATCCTCAAACTTGAGATTACCAAGATATCTAGTGTGGGAATTATTGTGTTTTGATGCTACTTATGAATTGTCTTAGGATAATTCTGTCGGTAGTAATTAGATATAGTATGAACCACATGTAGATAATTGAGTAAGTCGATAAAGGATTCGTCACTCTAAAGTAATTAGAGAAAATATTCTA
>JANZLC010000201.1:29591519-29602269 GCA_026413385.1 Erythroxylum gracilipes | reverse complement strand
AATAATTAATACTAATATTTTTATATAATTAATAATAAAATAATAAACCTCCTGCAACAACCATTTTAATATAAGGGATATAAAAGTCATTTATTATACATTATATTCTATCCATCTATCTTCCAAACAATATTTCACTACATTACATTATGAACCCTTTCATCCTTTTAAAATAACTTTTTACTATATTACATTTCATTATATTATAAACCATTATGTTCCCTTCCATTCTATTACATTGCATTCCATTAATTAACATCCAATCAAACAAGGCCTTAGGCTTGTCGACCAACTAAAACTTCCGCATATTGAAGATTTGACTCCATTAAAAGGTGTTCAAGGTCAATTAGAGAAATTATAAGTTTGAAATGGGCAATACAAATTTAACAATTGAGATTGGCTCAAATAAGTAAGTTTGATTTTTCAACAAGATTCGGCTTGAGTTTGATTCCATTGGAACTCATCCAATTGGGCATACACCGAATCTTTATTAGGCATCTTCATTCATTTACAACACTATTGAAGTCAACTAAAGATAAAACTTGGTAAAATATGAAGGGCAGCATGAAATAGGTTAGGATATGTTAACATGAGAATAGCACGGAAGTAAGTGTTAGTGAATAAATAAAACTAATTAAGTTAGCTCATACAACAACTTAAGTTATAATAGTGAAATGGTCGCTTAATATGGTATCAGAGTCAAGTTTGGCCCGGATTATTAATTTCCCGGTTGTCCGTCTAGATGTTCATTCCCAGCGGGCCGGTCTGGTTTTCACTGCGTATATTTCAAATGACAATTGAATGTCTTGCCCCAGTTGCACTTGAGGGGGAGTGTTAGAGTGTCCCATATTGCTTAGACATGAAAATGTTAAAAAGTTTATAAGTGGTAAGGGTCAACTATCCAAACAACTAGTTCTAGTTATTTGGACAATAGTTGACCCAAGCCCAATTCTTGATAGTGGACTCTACACTTTGCTCAAATTAAAAATTCAATATGGTATCATTAAAAGTTCAATATGGTATCTATTAAATTTTTAACTATAGGCAGAGTGTAGAGTCCACTAACAAGAATTGGGTTTGGGTCAACCATTATCCAAATAACTAGAATTAGTTGTTTGAATGGTTGACCCTTACCACTTATAAGCCCTTTAACATTTTCATGTCTAGGAAATATGGGACACTCTAACACTCCCTCTCAAGTGCAACTGGGGCTGGACATCCAGTTGTTACTTGAAATATATGCAGTGGTAACCGGACCGGGCCGCTGGGACTGGACATCTAAACGGACAACTGGAAAATTAATAATTCGGACCAAACCTGCTCTGATACCATATTGAATTTTTAAATATGGGCAGAGTGTAGAGTCCACTAACAAGAATTGGGTTTGGGTCAACCATTATCCAAATAACTAGAACTAGTTGTTTGGATGGTTGACCTTTACCACTTATAAGCCCTTTAACATTTTCATGTCTAGGCAATATGGGACACTCTAACACGGTAGCATAAAAGTAAATATAAGAATATATGATAATTAAAACAAATTAAGAATCATCAATTTTCACACCGCTTTGTCATTGTTATATTGTTTAAATTTCTATCAATTCATATGTAGATCAACACAAACAAAGTTATCACCATCGACTGCTTTTGTAATAAAATTTACTATATAAATAAACTTTTTATATATATTTTTCTTTGGTATGAACTTTTTGCACATTTATAGTTTATTCCTACACTTTTTCACAAACAAAGTGAAATTGAACTTGTATATAATAGGTTTTTGAATGAAATGTTGGATTTTTCACTATATGTAAGGCACTTAGACTATTATAATATCATGAAACTTTAGGTTAATTGTGTACAAAATCTTCTAACATCAATTTCAATTACACCGTTTATTTACTGGCTTGTGAGTTGTTATATATTTCACTTATGCTATTAACGAAATCATAACTAATTATAAATTTGAAACTCAACTTACAATCCTACCAATAATTGTGAACACATCATCTCTGGACCTCTTAAAATATGTACAAGATTCTTTATTAATTTTGTTATATTTAAGGCTTATAATGAAGGATAAAATCACTTATACTAACACCTTGTTGCTTATTTAAGACCATAAAAAGATTTTTTTTAGAATTTGACCATAAAAAGATTTGTTTAACCTGTAGACAAAGTTCTTTTTTTCTTTTTTCTTCAAAATCCTTTTACTTTGGTGCTTATAAATTTCTTCTTCAAGATCTCTATAAAGAAAATTAGTCTTCATATTTATTTGTTCTGGATGTAAGTCAAAGACAACACATATTAATAGGAGTATACTTTGACTATTGTAATTCGAATTATAAGAGAAAATATTTCACTAAAGTAATTCCTTCTTTTTGACCATATCTTTCCTCCATAAATCTTGGAAGATACCGCTTGATCCTCACCATTTCGCTTGATCTTGAACACATATTTATTACCAATAGGCTTACTTCCTTGTAGTAATTGTATAAGTTTCTAAATTTTATTTTTATTTAGAGCTTCGGTTTCTTTTAGCATTGTTTCCACCTACTAAGAGGCATTTGGAATGTTAAATGCTTCTTAAAAAGTTATTGGCTCTTTATCTTCTGTTAAAAGGTAATATGTTATATTTTTCTCCAGTATGTAATTCAAGTTCCATTTTGGTGGTCTTTTATATGGTTTGGTTAATAAACATAAGGAATATAAGACTCAACTAATTTTTTTAGCATCTTGCTCTAGTAATGCTTGAGAAGTTTGATTTTTTTTTTTACCTATATAGTCGGCTCGAAACTTCTTTGAAAAGTGTTGATAAATTCTTCTTCTCTTTGTAATATATCTTTCTTAAAGATAACATCCCTAAAGACAATATCCTTGCAAGTAATAAGATCATGTAGGAGATACTCTTCACATTATTAACGTATCTTAAAAATAAATATTTTTTATATTTAGATCCAATTTTGTAGTCTTTTGGCATTATATATATATATATCACAAAAACATAACTTTCAAATACATAGCAGTTAAAATAATTTGCTAGCTTTTAGTACACATCTCCATCTGTATTTTTAACCCAATGTAGTTTATGGAACCTAATTCACCATATAAAAAGTGGTGTTGACTACTTACGTCTAGAAATCCTTATTTACGTCTATAGTTCTTAACATTACTCTTATTCTTTCTAACATATTTCTATTTATCTATTTAGCCACTTTGTTTTATTAAGGAGTGAATGCAATAGTGAGTTGACTTTTGATACCTTCTTATTTTTAGAATGCATCAAACCCATATCTAGCATATCCTCCTCCATTATTTATCCCTAAATACTGTTTTTTGTATCATAATCAAGTTTAACACAAAAGAAACTTTACAAACTGAGAACATATTTGCTTTCCTTTTATAATAGGGTATACCTAACACATCTCAAAATCATTATCATTAAAAAAGAAAAAGTACTTTGCTCTTCCCAAAAATGGAACTGATGTTCTCCATACTTTAAAATGAATAAATTTTAGAACAACTTTGCTTCTTGAATTTTATACAGTATTGTTTATTTGTAATACAATGCTTTTTAAAAGGTAATGATACCTTTATAATTCCACAGTAGCTTTTGCTCAGAAAAGATCTTTACTCCTTGTTTGGATATATTTCTAAGTTTTTGATGTCATAACATTTAAGATCTTTCACTTAAACTAATTGAAGCAACTAATGCTTCTACTTATAGCAATATTTCTCCCTTTAATTTTTTATAAGTTCCACTTATCTTTTCTCTTTTTATAAGTACAAATGCATTTCAAATTATCATTAAAATCTTGTTAACAGTTTCTATTTTACACCCATGATCATCTAGTCTCCCTAAAGATAAATTCTTCTTTAATCCTTTGATCATCACAATTGTAGCTTTTTAAATTTTGCTTACTTCTTGATTTTGATCTATAATGGTCTCAACACCTACTTAGGTCACCATTCATTGATATTCTCTTATCACTATTATAAGTTTGACTTATTGTGAACCAAGATATATGCCTTCCTTATTCTTGTACCAAGTTTCTTCCTTTAGAATCATAGCTAAAATGTCATCAAAGACTAAGTAATATGTAAGAAGATTATTGATTAAGTTGATGATGAGTTGATAATACAAATTACGTATAATTTTAAGTTAAAGTTTTGCACATTCATATAGCTCCATTCTATAACCTAACAATATGAGATGAGAGAATAGATCAATTAAATCATTAATGCACTCGATCACTAAAGTGGATTTTAATATTCAAAGTGTATAAAGTTTCCTATTAAGAAAAAATTTATTGTTGAGTGAATTGGCCTCGTATAGATTTGAGAGACAATCTCATATCACTTTTTTTTTGTTTTCTTATATTCTATGCTTTACCAATCTTTATAAAATACAATATATGAATATTTGCAACAACATTTACATCCATTTGGCATTATCCCTGAAGTTCCTCGACCTTCCTGTAATGGCTAGAAGGTAATTATTCTTTGTAAGGACAACTTTCGTGTTAAACTTCCATAAAAAAATTATTCTCGTTGAATTTCTCAATCTTAAATTTAGATCTCATTGTTTCTGTCTCAAACTACTTTGAGCTAAGAGACATAACTCTCATTATTTCACATAAACAATAATTGTACATGTGAATAGTAATTAATACTTTTAAGGAATGACTAGTATTTAAGTTATTTTTTAATGTTGATGATCACATAAGTAAATATACACACCATAATTAGACTTTAATATCACTTGTTACAATAACTTGCTATATCAACCTAATCATTCTGATATGCTAAATCTTTCTTTTGAATAACTCAATACAATTAAGGTGCATATGTTTTGTCTTATTCCTTTTTTTATCTTATAATTAGTAATCTGAAACAATTAAATAAGACAAAAACACAAAATGGGTGATTGGTCCTTAACTTTTGGTGTTGAAGCAAAATTCAGTATCAGCAAAGTAACTATTATACCTATTCAATTATATGGTTAATACATTCTTTCTCCTAAATTTCTCTAGTGTCTTGTTCCTTTTTAGGGTGAACTTTTAGGCTTATGGTTCCTTACCATTTTTGGTAAGTTTTTTTTAAGTCTTTCCCTTAGATTTTTTTCGAAGCCTTTCCTTTTTGGGACTCAGTTATTTTTTGTTAATTTATATCTTTACAACTAATCAGTTAGTTGC
This sequence comes from Erythroxylum gracilipes, assembly GCA_026413385.1. Taxonomy (NCBI): domain Eukaryota; kingdom Viridiplantae; phylum Streptophyta; class Magnoliopsida; order Malpighiales; family Erythroxylaceae; genus Erythroxylum; species Erythroxylum gracilipes. The sequence continues at coordinate 29,597,074 of JANZLC010000201.1, read as the reverse complement.
AAATAATGTATGACATTATTAATATATTCAATAAAGGCATTCTTTATTTTTGTATATTTTATTAATTATATTTTATGCTTAATAATAAATATAAGATCCTCATGATAATTACTGTACAATTAAATTATAATGAGATCATATTATTGAGATTCAAACTGAATGTAAGTACTATTTCTAAATTGTTCCTAATTATAATTTCATCAAGCAGGATATTGATATAACAATAAAATTAGCACACATTATATTTATTTCTTTTAAATAAAGTAATTGATTTCATAAAGTAAAGTATAATGATACTTAAACAAATAAGTTCACTAAATTAGTCTAATCACAATAATCCTTAATGGGACATTACTTGTGTTTACATGGATATCCTTATTATGATAGTTGTATAATCGATCCTTATACTTGAAATTACAAAGTATCTCATGTGGTAATTAATATGTTTTTATACTACTTATAACCTATTTTATTAAAAATAGCTCCATTCTTGATGTACCAATCCCTATGAAAACATTTTAGTTCTCTTTCTCTACTTTGTAGATACCATTAGAAATAGGATAATTAAACAACTTATAGTTGACAACTTCATCAAAGAAGAAAGTTTTATAGGTTATCCAAATCAGTTTTGTCTTGATCACTTTAATTTCTAGGTTTCTGTTTCAAGTTATTCTATTAAATAGAACCTTTGAAAAATTATAAAAAAGTATTTTGTTGTCTCATGATTTGATTTCTATTGATTCCCCGCACCTTCTTTTTTTCGAAGTTGTTTTTCTCATGCTCTTACTTATCTCCTCCTTGCCTAGTGATAACCGTCCTTTTATCTCATAAGGTCTAGCTAAAATGGCCTCCCCTCATTAAGAACACTATGTTTTTTTTTGTCTTTAAAGCTATGTTAAGTTTTCTTAGTTTAAAGTTGTTAGAGAGGGAAATTCTAAACCTCCTATAAGTTATATTGCTTCTTGATTTTTTGATGGTGAATCATTTGTTAATCTTCCTTTAGATGTATTGGCAATTAGACTAACTAAATGGTCGTCTTTTTTTGGCTTTTTATGTGTAAAGGGCTACCCTTTCTTATTGTCTAAAATGGGATTTTTCAAAGTGGGAAAAAATTTTTAAAATTCTTTTTTTAATAAACTTAACCTTTATCTTTTAAAATTCAACTTTAAGGTAAGCATGAATAAGATTATTGAGCTTGACCTTTGCATATTATTCATATGCCTTTTTTTACAAAAAAAAATGGAATTATAGAGTCTAATCAAATAAAAATAGTCAGACTATTGCCTCATTATGGGTTCATTTTTACAATATACCCTCAGATATTATAACACAAACAATCTTATTCATATTGCTAGTACAATTGTTGTTTCTATTAGCATGAATGAAATCACAACTTCAATGAAAATAATAGGATATACTAAAATTTATGTTAAAGTTTCTTTTGAAAAAGAACTGCCTAATGTCATCAAAATAAAGAAACTTGATGAGTATAGTAGCTAGTGGTAAATGGTTTGTTATTTAAGTATTTTGAGTTAATGGGGGTACATGGGAACACATTTGAATGCTAAAAAAGAAGAAAATATGCAAGATAATCTTAAAGAGGACTTTGTGAAATGTACTCTAAAAGTAAAAGTTATTAATGACAATCAAGAGGATGTCTAAATACTCATTTAGAAATTGAATAAAAAGATAATGCTCTTTCCCACTCTAAGGGGATCCTCATAAAAAGCACATGTAACTTACCTACTCTTAAGGTTAATAACACTTTAACTAGTAGCCATTCAAACTAGGAATTTGAGAACTTTAAAGTGGTGGAGGTATTTTTTAGCATCAATAGAAAGAAATAAAATGGAACCAAGAGCCAAAAACAAAAAGAGGCATGCAAGGTAAACCAAATCTTTGTCTTTCATGAATATCCCAAGCTCTGAATACTAATTAACTCTCTAAACAAATGATAGTTGAGGATTTCATTACTTCTCATATCTTAACACCAAAATCAATAACCATAATATTTCCTTTATTACCTCTTTTCTTATTAGAAATTGATCCTTTGTACATAACATTTTTCATTTTTATAAATGCAGAATTCTTGTTGTATGGAATCTCATTTTGTGCAACAATTACTTTTTTGTCTTCTACTGACTAGCTAATAAATTTGAAAATTAACCTTCATTATCACCCTTATTCTATCTTTATTACTTTCATATATGCCTCTAATAACTTTTATTTAAAAATTGTTTTAATTAGATTTTACTAAGATTAAGAATCATACTAAAGAAGATTGACTCGTTATAAGAGATTTCAATTCTCATCTTTTTCTTAAGGAATCTAAAGGAGCAATAAGCATATGTGATAATAGTATAAAGGATTTTAGAGGTTATGTTAATAATTTATCCCTCAATGATCTTTATTTTTTGGTAAATTCTTTACATGAAATAACAAACAACATAAAAAGGCTTTTGTTCAAAGAAAATTGGAAGGGCATTCCTTAATCATATGTTTCACTTGAAGTTTTTGGAGTTTCAGATTATTCTCCATTATTAGTTACTGTACAAAATCTCTATCATATAAAAAACTCACTTTAGATTAAAATTTTCCCTAATTAAGCATTGAGAGTTGTAGTCTTATCTACTTAGGGATTATAGTAAGCTTCCCAAATGTGTTTCAATGTTCTATTATGTTTATAAACTTAAGGTTGATAAATAGAATCTTAAGATCCTACACTATAGTAAGTGTAATAACATAAAAGTTCAATCAGGTTAAGAAAAGAGCTTAAGGAGTGCCAAAATCTCTCATGTGATAATTCTCATAATGAATTGCTTAAAAATGAGGAGAAACTCAAATTAAAGAGTTATTTCCAAACTCTTGACAACCACTGATCACTTATTAAGAAAAAAGTGATAAAATGGTTCAAAAATAGGAACTCTAATATTGGTGACTTTTATAATTTCTTGTTAGTAAGGAGGAATTCAAATAAAATTCTTGTATTAAAGAATGAAATAGGATCTCTTCTTTCAACTCAAAATGATATGGAACTCTTAGCTTATAATCACTTCATGAACTTGCTTGGTTCTTGTTGTCTTAACATCTTTCTGACTCATTATTTCTTTTATTTAAATCTACCTTATATTTCTCAGGAGCTACTTTCATATCCCTTTAAGAAGGTAAAGCTACCATATTCAACCTTCATACCTTTAAAGAACTTTGGGCCAGATAGTTTTAATGCCAACTTCTTTTAGTATGCTTAGGATATTATTAATACTAACATTACAATAGTAATTTTTACTTCTTTAATTATGGAAAAATGTTGAGTGAAGTGAATATACTTTTATTAAACTCATTCCTAGGGTTTCCAATCCTACATCTTTGTTTGATTACATTGAGGGCTTTCAGATTCCCTAAGACTTTTACCATATGAGTGTCAATGCTTTATAACAATCGTGTTTCACTGCTAATTAATGGAAAGCCTATTAAAGTTTTCAAAGGAACAAAAAGACTCATACAAGGTGATCCTATATCACCCATCTCTTTATTTTAGGCATGGAAATTCTAATTCTCATCTTTAGGGAACTTATTAGTCACTTAACGAGTTTTATAAGTATTTTAGACTTAAAAGATTTCAATTGTTTTATGACTATTGTTGTTTTGTCATGATGATGCTTATTTGGTAAACACTCTTTAAAATAGTCTTAAACAATTTGAAGCCATTTTTGGCCTATCTTTGGACCATAAAAAAATAACAAATTTGTTTTTAAGAAAGTTATAAAGGATCAGCACAACAATTTTCAAGTATTTGTTAGGTTTTGAAAAGGCATCCTACCTATCAAATACTTGGGTTTACATTTTATTTCTACCAGGATGACTATTGGTGACTATGCTCCTCTTATTTAGCTCGTCAAATCTAGAATAAATAGTTAGACTACTAAGGCTAATCTCTCGTGTAAATTGACTCATATATACTAGGAAAATTATCAAAATTTCCCTACTAAAGTCACCAAAATTACTAAAAAATAATGAAAACTTCCTTTAGACTAGTTTGAGTCAGAGCTTAATGAGAGATAAAGATAAACCAAAGGAAAATTGACTTACAATTTATAAGATAATATATATATATACACTAGAAGTTAGGGATCTAATTGACTCTAAATTAGTAACCTAAGAGTATATTACAACTACATAATCCCAACAAGTATGAAGAAAAACTCTTAACACTCCTTTAAATTGGTGTATAGATGTTATACATTCCCATCTTGCCAAGATATTTTGAAAATACTTTATTTGAGATTGCTTTTGTACAAATATCATATAGTTGATCCTCGGTACAAATCTTGGGCAACTCCATAATTTGTTAGCTAACTTTTCCTAAATGAAGAATTTATTAACCTTAATATGCTTTGTTTGATGACATTGGATAGGAAAGTGAGCTATATAACATGCAACTTTTTTTTTCATAATACAATTTAATTGGTCACTTCGATAGTTATCACAAATTTTGTAAAGGTAACCTTAGCCATAAAGGTTCTCATAGTCCAAATGTTATACCGCTAAAATTAGCTTTCCTATTTTAGCAAGCAATGACATTTTATTTTTTTACTTCTCCACGTGGCATGATTGTCATTGATAAATAGGAAGTAACCTAAAGTTTATCATCTACCATCTATTGATCTAATCCAATCAGCATATAATATTTTTCCAATTTTTTTTAGTAAAAAGACTCTTTTTCTAGTAGCAGATTTTAAATGCCTCATAATTCTCATAATTGCATTCATATGTTGTTCTCAAGGATTATGAATAAATTGGCTAATAATTCTCAATACATAAGCAAGATCAAGTCTTGTGTAAGCCAAGTATATCAGCTTCCCTACAAGTCTTTAATATCTTCCTTTATAAATAGGTACTCAATTTACTTCAACATATGACTTTAAGCCTTCCTTAATTTGGTGCATCAATCAGTTGAATGCTAATATACTAGTTTCTTGTAACAAGTTTAATTCATAATTTTTTGTGATAGGAAAATTCCTTTCTTTGATATAGAAACTTCAAATATTTCAAGCAATTAAGACATCTAATTTCAAACTCTTTAGATAAATGCTCTTGTAATGATATCTTCCTTTCTTCAAGATCATTCCTTATGACCACCAAGTCATCGACATATACAATAAGAGAGGTGATTTATCTAACCTCTTTTTAAAAGTAAAGTGTAATCTAAATTGCTTTGATGGTACCTAAAAGCTATCATAAAACTTTGTAAATCTTCCAAACCATGACCTTGGAGATTGTTTTAGCTTATATAATCATTTCTTTAATTTGCATGCCTTTCCATTTTACCTTATTATTGCCATACATTGTGGTGGGAACTCTATGGACATATTTAGACAAATTCACCATGCAAAAATGCATTTTTTTACATCAAAATTGTTGGACCCCGAATCTTTTCTTGGAAGATTGAAATGGTGGTGAGTTATTCTTGTGCAAAGAAAAAAATGAAATTCGTGATTTGAAATGATATTTTGAGGTTAATGCATGAAATGGGTTTTTGTGAATGTATGTATTGT
>JANZLC010000201.1:29580819-29591419 GCA_026413385.1 Erythroxylum gracilipes | reverse complement strand
AAAAAAATGATGACGCAATATTAGTTACCCTATGATTCGTTTGTTATGAGTTGGGTTCCGAAAACGGGTCCCAACAAAAATGTTGTAATAGACAATTTAGATTTGCAACTAGGGACTACAATACTTTAACAGTATTAATTTTTGCCACGAGGCAAACATCTCTATATAATCAATCTCATAAGTTTTATGTGTACCCTTTCATCATCAATCTTACTTTGAATCGTTCTTTTGTGTCATCTGCTTTATACTTTATGTTGTAAATCTATCGACATCCAAATAGCCCTTTTTTAATGGATAGTCAATGAATTACCACATTTTATTCTTTTACAAGGAGCTCATTTACTCATTCAATACAGCTCCCCACTTAAGATCAGCCAAAGCTTCCTTCATGTTGTTAGGAAAAACTACAATAGATAATTGATTTACAATTAGCTTAGTTGATTCTAATAAGTTGTGATTTGATATAAAATTAATTACGTGATTTTTAACTCTATTTGAAATTTCAAGTTCATATGTGGATTTAGAATACCTCTAATGAGACATTATGGTAATTATTTTCTGGGTGGTTTAGCAACATCCTTAGTAAGCGATTAGTATGGGATAATAATTAAGGACATAAACCCTAAAAGACTCCTACTAGTTTAACCATTTCTTTATGCTCTAAGTGATCTTCTGGTGATACTGAGTTTTCATGCCCTAAGTGATCAATAAAACCATGATTCAAATTTTTATTACTTATATTCAAATCACTAACACTATGGTCATGGAATTAATAGTCCCCCCTAAAATTGATAGTCTAAAGTCTTAATTCTTTATGGAAAACTGCATTTGTTGTTATAAACATACGTTAGGTCAGAGGATGACAACACCTTATCCCTTATGATTTGTAGCATATCAAATAAACACACACTATAGAGTTCATGGAGATAACTTTTGGTAATGATGTTTATAAATATGTACAACTACAAACCAAGGGAGGTTTCAATTGATGTTTTGATGGTAAAAAAACATAATTACTACAAATGTGTTTATTATTTTGATGAAAAGCAATATTAGAACAAAATGAAATCATAAACTCAAAAAGATAGTGTATTAAGTTGATAAAGAGAAGTTGAAGTTTGTAGCCAATGAAATGAAGAATGAAACGAGTATAAAAGGAGAATAAGGCTCATGAAGGTCATTTCACATATTGTATTATTATTTGTAAGCTCACTTTATTAATTTAATGATTCAAAAGGCTCACCATGTATAATCATTTTATCTTACTTTATTGCCTGAGTCTTTACATTCATCAAGAGGCATTAAAGCTTTTGATTTTAATATAAAAGCCTCTTAATATTTAAAATAATCTTCATAGAACATTTTGGGAAGTGTTTCAATCATATCTGGATTTAAAAATTGAATTTTGAGCATTTTAAGTTGTTAAAATCATGTTTTAGGGGTGATTGGTTGACCTATATGAGTTAGTGGTTGACCAATATACGTTAAAGTTATTAAATTTGATGTACAGGGAGTTTTTAGCAATATTAGTTGAGGTATTGGTCAACCAATATATGTAATAGTCGATCAATATTTCAATGACTAGTGAATCTAATGCTATAAATGCATACTAGTTGACTAGTATATTATAGCCGCTATAATGACTAGTTCTTGGCTCCAATAGTATATTATAGCCGTTATAATGACTAGTTCTTGGCTCTAATAGTTTATTTGCGTCCTAAAACACTATAAATATGTGCTTTCTCATTATTTTTAGCATCAAGATAGTTTTGGTGTTGTATACACACATTTTAAAGAGTTTTTCAATTGTTTGAGCTTCATTTTGTCATATTTGTGTGAGTGAGCCATTTTGGAGTTATCAAGTGAATAAGTGAGATATTTGTGAAATATAATACCTTGGTGGGTTATTGAATATTGTACCTGGGGTGATCCAAGCAGTATTGAGATTTCTCTTCACCTTAGAAGAAGATTGTAAGAAGAATTCCTCTTTACCGAGAAAGATTATACAAAGGTTATTCTTCACTTTGAAAGAAGAATTATAGTGGAATTCTAAGAAGAATCTTAAGAGTGGATGTAAGCAAGGTTTGTCTGTCAAACCACTATAAATTAGTTTGTACTCTCTCTTCCCTATCCTCTTTAATTTATTGCTTAATTATTTGGTTAAATTATATTAAACAATTTTCTCATCCTTATTTATATTTACTGTTATTAATTGAGTACATTAGTTAGTAAATTTGTTGAATTTTATAAATACCCAATTCAACCCCCTCCCATGTTGGGTGCCATTAGGGACATACTATACATCCAAAAACACAACGAGGTAAATTTGGTACTAGTTGAGTAGCTACCATCTTATTAAGAGCTAGGAGGGTGTTTGAAAGTTAATGAATTTTGAGGGAGTTCAACTTCTCCCCAATAGGACAATGGCACATAAGATTAAATTAATGAGACATGAACAACTTCTAAAATGTCAAATTTTTCAATCAGCCACCATACTTTTTTGGGATTTATCAACATATGTAGTTTGATTAATAATTCTATACACTTCCAAATAATGCTTAGTTTAGGACTATGATATTCTCCACCGTTTATACTACGAAGAACTTAAATGTGTGCAACGTATTGAGTCTTAATGAATTTTTGAAGTTTTTGGAACAATAAGTTCTCACTTTTAGGCTTCATTAACCACGATCAAGTTATCGTAGTACAATCATCAATAAAAGTAACAAAATAATGATATTCTCCTAAATGTTAGAAGTTTGGAAGGATCCTATACATCATAATAAACAACCATACTTGGTAAATCACTTTTGCTTAAACTTGGTTGAAATGATTTTGAATGACTTTTTTTTCCCAATTTACAAACAATATAACAAAAAGTAAAGACATCAATCTTTTCAAATAAACTAGGGCATACTTTTTTATGATACCTAAAAGATGTATGCCCTAATTGTCAGTGTTGCAACTAGATTTCATCTTTATTAATCTCCACATTAAAATCATCCACTATTGAAACATAGTGTAACATGTTAGAACTCTTTGACTATAAGTCCACTTAATACAAATTCTCTCTTCTAATATTACAACTAATTGTATGCCTTTTTAAAATGTTCTTAAAAAGACGAAACTAGCCCAAAAAATTACAATACAAGATAAGCTTGTCGTTATTAGTGAAATAGTTAAGTGATAATGATCTAAATGTAAGACAAACAAAGTAATCATCCAATCTTGCAAGAAATATATGCACCCTTAGTAACAACTACTTTTTCACATTTTGATTTTCATTATACTACTTTTCATACCCATCTTCTGATTTTATAGGTGGCTTATGTTACTACAAAAGTAAGAATTTCTCCATTTCAGTGATATGCATCTGCATGATTATGGCCAAACATCATAATTTGATTTATTAATAATAATTTTTGCTTTAAAAGAACTTTAGTATTAAACAATAATAGGAATTGATTTGATCCAGATGGTTGAATATTTTTACTCATTTTTCCAAAACTATTTGCAGTTTCTAGAGAAATGCGAATTGTGGTAGGTTTAGCCTCGGGATTAACCGTGAAAACACTCTATACTTAACAGTACTTGGCTTTCCCTTCTATGGATATAGTTAGGAACATGTAGATGCTAAATAAAATAGCTTCTTCACATCAACTGTTAGGTCGACTTTAAGTAGCCATGGATCTGTAAGTTATGAACAAATCAATGATTTCCTTGCACTGATTAACGAGACAGCAATTCTCTACCTTTGTTGGTCTCTATGTGCTTTGTAAACTGAACGAGGATAGGGTGAGTTAATAATTTGAATGATGCTCTTAAAAGCATCTACAATATAGAGAAGCATGGGAAGCTTTTGTCAAGACATGCTGGAGAGGCCCAAGGATATTGATGCCAGGGTCAGGAAAAAATTGAAAAGGTTGGCTCTGATACCAACTTACAGTTCTTAAGAGAAAATAAATTACAATTCATTAGAGATAATATTTTTATTTTGTCATATTTTGTCTACAAAAGAATATGGGCTTTGGTGTAACCTCTTTATATCTAATCAACAAAATGCTTTTATCCCTAAGTACAATTTTTTCTCTAGCTAGCTATCAAAAGGAAACTTGAAACGAAAAAATAAGCTTCAGTCCTTGCAACTTGCTTCCACTTGTTATGTCCTACACAATTATCATCTAGAAAGTAATGTCTACTGTTTCTTTGCCTGCATATATTCTCAAATTATTTAGGTTTCTCTCTTGTAATTCTGTAACATTAATGATTGGAGTCTAATGGATTGATAGGCCATGATCACCTAGGCAATCTTCCCTCTTGATAGTGTTGAAATTCTCTTGTTCAATTTTTCATTTGAGGGGTTGGAGACCACTCTTATAATCAAAAGTTCCACGATATTGGTTGTTGTTCTCCTTTTGAGATAGAGTTATGGGGTGTTTACTCGGGTCTTCTTTTGGCCTAAAACTTAGGATATCGCCGAGTGAAGTTAAACTTAGACTCTCTAATTGTCATCAATATTCTATCGGACTCAATAAGGAGGAGTTTGACAGATTGTTCCTTGGTTCAAGGTATTAAGTTACTAATGACTAGAGAAGGAAATCAATCTGCTGACTAGTTGGCTAAATCTATAAGTCTACATCAAACTGATTTTATGTACCTTCAGAAGCTCCCTTCAGGTTGTCTAACCCTGCTGTGTAAGGATATAACTAACATTTCTGACAAGAGACGTAGTGTGTAGCTGTTTAGCTTTTGTGTTTCATCTCCCTTGTATTCTCAAAAAAAAAAAAATCAATCAAAAGCCTTTCGCACCAATTCCTTGATTATCTTCAATTAATCAATTGGAGTAGTACTATTGAATGAGTCATGTTCGATATTTACAAGAAAATAGTGTCTGTGTGCGTGTATTTGTATATATTTATGTATGTATATTTGCACATGTGTGATATATAACTACTTTTTTCATTTAATATGATGAATCATGTCTCATTTGTGGTAAATTGTGATTAGCTTCTTGATTTTAAAATGTACAATTCGATAGCACATTATTAAAATAAAAATAATTGTAAATTCAAACACGATAAGGTTAAGCAAAAGGAATAAAAGGTTTTGTACCTAACCTAAGATATATCTAACGTAGCCGTTTCACCATTTAACACTTCTTAATTTCAGTATTGAAATTGAAATAGTTCATTCTTTTATTTCCCATAATTATATATTTATATCATATGTAGTGCATACGTTTCACAATTGGGTTTGTAAAAAAAGAGATGTATACGTTTTCATTTTTCTTATTGAATATATGATTTCCAGCCGCCATGTAATTCTTTAAGTCATCTGCTGTGGTTACTTAGTCACTGTAAAACTCATATTGGATAATTATACTATTATTACCTAAGTCTTCTTAACAATAAAAAGCGTAGATGTTCAATTACTACCAAAGAACAATAAGCTTATCGGGCCTCTTCACTTTTTCTTTTTTTTCCTAGTTCCCGATCTCTATCCGATTGAATTCTTCTAATATGGTACAAGTCTAACCGCAGTTCTCCGAATCAATTAGACACACTGCACATCAAATCCGTTATGAATTCAGCTTTTCTTAGTTTCAACAAAGCCGTCAGTTCTTTTGAATTTGAAAGTTCTCATTGGTTCAAGTTTTACAATTCATTGACTTTTCTATCTGACACTAGCCTACTCGAATTCGATAAGAATCTAGCAAGTTGGCCATTTAGATTTTAGAAAAGGATAAAGAAACACGGATTTGATTTTTTTAATTTTAAAAAAAAAATCGTAAGACAAGTACTGGATTATATTATCTGGACGTCCTTGTCAAATTCCGTAACAATGCAAGTACCAAGCTTTGACCCACAGTTTCTGAAGAAAACACGTGCAGTGCAAGTACTTGGAACCTTGGAGTTGTAGACATGTCCAAGCAGGCTGGGTCTGGTTAGACTAATTCATTATGTATTTAGTAGTCCCAACGCAAACGTAATTGGAATCATAATCCGTTGACCCCTAGGAACACCCTAAAGCTGTAATAACACCAGAGCCAGAGGTAGAGCGTCTATTCAGCTGACAAGGTCCCTATTCATCCATCTGCCCTCCTACTTTTTCTCAGCCCTGCTACCTCGTTGCCAAAACCCCAAATTTTCTTTAATCATATCAAACATGAAGCAGTTTTGTTTGTAATATTCTTAAGATGATGCCTTGTTACTTTAAGCCCTCAACACTTGTGAAATCTATTGTCTTTTTGTCTTCCTCTAGAAATTTGGTACCGGGTGCCGACCATATCCGAGCCCACACACCTTCACTGTCCTATTGTCCGTACCCGCACGTATACACCTTTTTACATGTATATATATAGCCGCCTAGGGAGAAACACTCACGCAACTGACAAGCACATTTCTGCCAAAACCATCACCTCTGGTCAACCTCCGCCACCACCACCTTATCCCCAGTTGTAGAACTAGCTCTTAGAGCTTGAACACTAGAACCCATTTCTTAAAATTCGATTTCATCGATACTCATTTGCTAAATATTTTGCTTTTTGTCGTAAATCATTATGAAAAGGCTCAGAGGCTTCAGGCTTCGTCGACCAAAGCTTGCGAGAGTGTTCCATTGGATGATCCGACCAGGAAGAAGGTCCGTTTGTTTTCTCAATCCCATCTCCGGGGTCTTCGCCTTATCTCGGTGGCTACTACGTGGAGCCAAAACGCTGTGCCTTTCCGGGTCGGGTCCTACATACATCCAATTGGGTAGGAAAGAATCAGCAGTGGCACCTAAGGGACACTTGGCGGTTTACGTGGCGGATTGTAACGGCGGAACGCGGCGGGTATTGGTTCCCGTGATCTACTTTAATCATCCATTGTTCGGAGAATTGTTGTTGGAGTCGGAGCGGGCGCATGGGTATAATCATCCGGGTGGGATCACGATACCGTGTGATTATTCTAAGTTTGAGAAGGTAAAGATGAGGATTGCCGCACGGGATAATTGCCACCTGGGACGGAATAGTATAGTGAGAAGCCATACTTGTTTGCGGTGACAATAATGGCCTTCCTTCTTCTTTTTTTCCCCTTTCGTGTACAAACCCAAAATTCAAACGATTTTGTGGTTAAAAAACAAAGGAAGTAATTGCTATTATCATAGTAGGAGTAGATTTTAAAGTATTTCCTTATCATTATTGCAAAATTAGGTAGGTTTTGCATGTGAAATATGAGTAGCCCTTTATTCCTTCCTCTGTTGTAGGCATAGGGTGATAAACATAAATTGTCTCATCTTGGAAGATCCCAACTCCCAAGTATGGAATTGGATCACGATCTTAGTGTAGCAAAGCAATTGTACGAATAAACATTAATCTACTTACCTCATAACAGTAATCCAAGGTCATAAATAAGCCCTGAAAAGATGGTTAAATTTCCAACTTCCATTTCTGCTATAATTCTATACGGATTGAGACAAATAGCAAACTAATAGAAGGATACGCTTATTGGTGGATTCAGACCGCACGGTTGTTGCCATCCCTAGTCATGACACGATGATGCTGTATTATCGTTTCCAATTTTTAGGCATGTGAGCCCTTTTGGATAAGCTTACAATTAATAGAAACAGACGTTACTTCTAAGTTGTCAGTTTGACGTGGCAGTTGTTGGAAAGGTCTTATTAAGCATAGAACTTGTTCGCAAGTCGCTCCTACTCATTTGCATAACAATTTTATTTAGATCTCTTTAAGTAAGACTCAATCTTCTCCACGTAATCGTCGACTAACTCGAATGCCTCACGACTTTTGCAATATTTAACTTTTCCACTTATAAGAAAACAATGCACGCAATAATAATGACAATAATAGAAACAAAGAAGAGATATAGCAATAATGTTAAACCTTTATTACTTTTTCTCAAAAGATACAAAATGAATGCTCTCTCAATTATTTGTACGAGGAGCAAGGTTCAAATGAACTATATATAAGCATCATAGTTTGGAGAATAAGTTAAAATCTTAACATAACTCTATTACCCATGATCACATATTATTCTATCAAATTACATTGTTATTCTATAAGTTTACATCCCTATTTAAATAGGACTCTATCCAATAAGGTTTATTTGCATGTCAACTATTAAGATAAAAGAGTACACATGATCTATCATTATTCACAAAAATGTTCACTATCTTCAGATGATCTTCCTGCATGGTCTTTATCTTTTCACGATGATGATTATCGTTCGTGATCTTATCCACCACATCATCGAAGATCCCTATGATCTCTATCCGTTGATGATGAGTCATCCAAGCCAAAGCAAGTTATAACACACTAGTTTGATCCAATACTTATCCATGTCAAGCCTATTAGACATGGTTCCTCCATTTGAGCACCCACTAAGTTCTTAGTTCATCAAGAACTTAGCCTTAGCTATGTCAGCTCATACACCATCTAAAACTCTACCAAAACTCGTACCATGTTTGATCTAACGTGCAAAGTCACCTTAGAGCTTTCACATACCACCGCCATGCTTGTGATCCAACTAGCCTTCTACATAAGGTCCGTCACCAGCTAGCTGTGAAATGCCTTCATATGTTAAGGGATTAGCAACAATCCTGGTATATGACATTTATTATTTGTTGGCTTTTATTTTTCTCTGTTATCTTTTTGGGATAACTAATTTTAAATTTTTTAATTCAATATTTAAACTTTTAAATTTTATAGTTGAGATTAACCTTTTAAAATTTTAATTTCAAAGCATTATTTCCAATAATAATTTTTTAATTTTACTAATAGAATTTTTGTTGTTTAAGATATATTGGTGTCCATCTAAAAAAATTCTCTATGCTCCAATCTCATGATGACAACTATTTTTCTATATGGAAATTTACATATCATGAACAAAAAATATTCTATTAGCCAAATCAACAAATTATTAAAGGAACTAATATTTTGAACTTAACTGTTAAAGTTTTCTAAAATTCTTTTTCGCTTTCTATCTCAAAAGAGTTTTATTTAACTTTGATGCAAACTCTAAAGATGAAACTTTGAAATATAATACACTTAATTTCTAATCAAGTCTAGAAAAAAATAAAATCATATTAATGATGGATCATTGACTCAATAAATATATGAAATTATGAATTAAAAGTATAGAAAAAATCTTGATTTGTCATTATACAGAACTAGATTATAAGACAATTTAAACAAATAACTTAATGAGTTTTGGTTCTTAAAAATTAAAAAACTCTCACAATTTTATAATTAAAAAACTAATTATTCTCTCTATATAATGGCCTATTTATAGGTTATATAAAAGAGAATATCTTACAATAATATTTTAAAAAGAAAATATTCTATAATAATATTCCAAAAATGAAATATATAAAATAAGAAAACAAGAAACAATATCTTGAAATAATATTCCAGAAAGAGAATAGTCTATAATAATATTTCAAACAAAATAAGAAACTTTAAGGTAGAAATCACACATGTGGTTATATGTCGTTTGGCTTTATTGCTTCAAATGGGATTGAATTAAACTAACTAATACTTGTCCTTTAATTTGACTTAATTTAACATATGTAGTGACTTTTCTCAATTCATCTTGAAGCATTTTCTTCCTTATTTGTATAATTTGTATGCTTGACAACTCAAAGAATCAAAGGTAACTTGATTCCTAGCATTCTCTTCTTCTTAAAAAAAACATTCATCCTGAAATCATCATATACATTAGAAATATTAAAAGTAGTGGTCACATTATACTCATATTAAATATCTACTTTATAAGCATCATCATGGATCTATTTAACAACTTAAAATATGTCATCTTTTCTTGGTAATAACTTAGATCTTCAATGAGTTAGGAACCTCTCATTTCTCATATGCACCCACACTAAATAACCTAATTCAAAAGTAATTTTCTTTCTTCCTTTATTAGCTTTAGATGTATATTCTTCATTTTTGCTTTCAATTTGTTGTTAAATATTTTCATGTAGTTGCTTCACCATTTCAACTTTTTTTCTACCATCTAAGCTATTCTTCTCATAAATAAGAAAATGAACCAATTTCAATGGAGTTAGTGGATTAAAATTATACAAAATCTCGAAAGGTGAATAATTAATAGTGTTATGAACAATTCTATTATATTTTAATGAATTAAAAACAATCTTCTCAAATTCTCAAATTCTTTTAAATGATAGCAAGCAAAAGAAGTAATCAAAGTCCTATTTACTACCTTAGTTTGGTGGTCCATCTAAGGATGATAAGTAGTTAAAAATAATACTTTAGTTCCCAAATATTCCCATAAAACCTTTAAAAAGAAAATAAGGAACTTAACATCTAATGCTCCCGGGAACACTATAAAGGTGTAGTATCTCTCCTTAAATAACAAATCAATTATGTTTAGTTCCATCATCAGTCTTACTACAAGTGATAAAACATATCATCTTAAAAAGCTATCCACATATGGATAGAATCTTAAACCCTCTTAACTTAGGTAAACCTAAGATAAATTTCATAAAAATATCAACTCAAAGTTTACTAGGTGGTCGGGTCGGCCTTGTCAGGCCTGGGCCGATCGATCCATATGTCTAAGAAGTCCAGCCCAAGCATGGTGCGTGA
>JANZLC010000201.1:29561304-29580719 GCA_026413385.1 Erythroxylum gracilipes | reverse complement strand
ATCATTTAGGAGTCAACAAGTGCATAAATAGCTGTGAAAGTGAGGCCAATTTATAGAGTAAACTTGGCTCAATCAGTATGGTTTTTAGCAAACCCTAATCTAGCTTTATCATTAGGGTGTCTGTATTTTCCCAACATGTCGTTCATTTTTCTTGTACTCTTTGTAAATGTTGATAGATCAGTTGAAAGACTGTTAATTCTTGACTTTAGCTTATTGATCTCTTCAGATCTATCTACAACTACCTTTTTCTTCATATCATCTACTTGTTTCTTCAAGCAGACGTTCTCCTTTTCTAACTCTTGCATGTTTTTCAAGTTTTCTACGTACTTTTTCTTAAGCAATTTATACTATTTCAAAATTGCATGAAAATCTTCTAATAATTCTTAATATGCATCTTGTAATTCACTGAATTTTGAGGTTACCTCCTCATTACTATCTTCTTCGGCTACTAGGCAAATATTTGCTTGTACCGATGCCTCTGAGTCAGTATCTGATTCAGATGAATCCAGATCTTCCCAGGTTGCCATCATGCTTTTCTTGCCTTTTTTACTCTTCTTTGGCTTTCTTTTTAGCAATGGACATTCAGACTTGTAATGTCTCGGTTTATTGCATTCGTAGCAGATGATGGATGTCTTCTCGTTCTTTCCTTCATCTTTGCTATTCTTCTTGAAGGAGAGCTCCTTCTTTCCTTTAGCCTTTTTCTTCCACATGCGTCTGATCATCTTAGTCTGATTCACTGGAATTGTCATCCTTGACTTCTTCAATTTTCAGCGCTTTCGACGATGATCTCCTCTTACTTTGATTCTTATGATTCTTCTGTTCGGCCTTCAATGCTATGGATTTATCCCGTCTGGGCTTATTTTCCACATCGAGTTCAACTTCATGTATCTTCAGGGATCCAAGCAATTCATCAAGCTTCAACACGCTCAAATCCTTGGCTTTTTGTACAACTGTGACTTTTGGTCTCCATCTCTTCGGTAGACTTCTCAGGATCTTTCTAACGTGATCTTGATTATTGTAAGTTCTGCCGAAAGCTTTAAGTCCATTGATGATAGTTTGAAATCTTTCAAACATCTAATCGATAGACTCTTTGTCCTTCATCTTGAACAACTCGAACTGGTGTACAAGAATGCTTATCTTGGATTCCTTTACTTGATTTGTACCTTCGTGTGCGATGGATAGCGTATCCCACATCTCTTTCGCAGTGTCGCATCCGTGAACTTTATCATACTCACTTTTGCTTAAGGCATAACATAAAAAGAACTTGTCCTTCGAATTCAGTTGGAATCTCACCTTTTGATCTGCAGACCATCTGATTCATGGAATAGCATTTCCTTCTTCATCTACCGGTGTATACGATCCATTTTCTATTATATCCCAAAGGTCAATATGAGTAGATTCAATGAAGAGCTGCATCCTGTCTTTCCAGTAATGATAGTCTTCTCCATTAAACGCAGGAGGTCTAGTAACGGAGGCACCCTCAGCTATATATATGTGTGATTCTACCATGGATCTTTATCCACACTTTGTAACAGCAGTTTTTGAACACCGAGCTCTAATACCAATTGAAGTAAATCACACGTTAGTACAGCCTTTATATTTGATATATCAAACGCACAAGAAGGGGGGGTTGAATTGTGTATCCCTTTTTTTAAAAACAATAATCCGCTTTTAAAACAACTTGCTTTTTCAGAACTATTGAGTAAACGTATCACTAAGTATTGTAATTCGCTTCAAAATACTTTGTATAAAACAATAATAGTAAAAGTTTAGAGTTGAAAGTTGGGAGTAAGAATCAACATAGTAGATTTATACTGGTTCACCCCAAACCATGGGCTACGTCCAGTCCTCAGAATTCTTTCTGAGATTTCACTAAACTTCTAAAAAATACAAGTATTCTTTTTACCGAGCCTCTTCAAGTCTCTTACAACAAGTATTCTTTTCACACTTAGCCTTCAGGCTATCTGCTTTTCTTCTTTCTACTGAAAGATGTTTCAATCTTTGTTACAGACAATAGTAGCTCTAAATTTAGCACAAAGAATAAAATTTCTAGCATTGGAATCTCTAGCTCTTTTGAATTTCACTAACTTCTGCAGTCTTCAACTCCGACTCGTATTTATAGCCTTCGTCTTCAACCGCTTCTTGGTAACTGCTTCTTTCTTCTTGTTTCTTGATCTTTGAAGAATCAGTTATTCAGTTGAGTTCTGTAACTAACTCAAACTGACTAATCATCTGACGTGGTATTGGGTCTTCGTCTTAGTTTCGCTTTCCCTCTCATTTTTGTATCTGCTTCTGTCTCATTTTCTTCCATCTCATTTCTTTCGTCTCATTTTGTTCCGTCTCATTTTTGTCTTCCGTCTCATTTTTGTCTTCCATCTCATTTTCAGCTTCCATCTTATTTTCTTCCTTCTCATTTTGTCTTCCGTCTCATTTTCTTCCGTCTCATTTTGTTCCATCTCATTTTTATCTTCCGTCTCATTTTTGGCTTCCATCTTTTTTCAGCTTCCGTCTCATTATTTGGTCTTCATCAAAATTATTAATCGTAAAGTCATTTTGACTTAACAACAAGAAACGCGACTTGGTCTTTCAAATGAAAAGAATGGTAGACTTAGTAAGATTTGGTTTAGCTTAGCTTGTGACACTTGTCACTTGTCCATTTGTCCAATTTCTAAAACTTTAAATTGGGTTTTCTAATTAAACCAGCCTAATCATCTCCAAAATTTTACTCCAATTTGTCTCTAAAATTTTTAAATATCATTATCTCACAATTCTAAAGTCATCTCTCAAATTTCTTCATTATCATTTAACTCTCATTTTTATTTTCATTCATCAATTTACTTGCCACTTGGCATTTTTCCTAGTCCAGTAATGTCCAACATTTTCGAAAATTCCCCTAAAATTCACCAAAAAACTCTAATCTAATAACTACACTCTCCAAATTAGTTTTAAATACAAATAAACCACAATTCTCAATAAAATCACATATCATATATAAAAATCAATTATACCGGAAAATTGTCAATGAATGCATGTACAATTATTTTAATGTGCAAAAGTTACTATTCACATGTATGTGTATGTCATATTATGCATGAGCATGAAATACACTTTCTAATTTCACTATAATCTCATATATCTACTATTCTAGCCTTAACATGGGTAACGGGATGTTACAACTCTCCCCTTTTAAAAGAAATTTTGTCCTCGAAATTTTTACCTGATTGTTCGAATAGGTGGGGATATTATCTCCTCATATGCTCCTCCGTTTTTCAAGTTGCTTCCTCAGTCGAATGATTCCTCCAAAGGACTTTCACCAATGAAATTTCTCGGTTGCTCTACTGCTTGATCTGTGATCCCACTATCTTGATCGGCTCTTCAACATAACTTAGATTACTAGTAACCTCAATCTCTTGAGTCAGTAACACATGTGTTGAATCCGATCGGTATCTTTGGAGCATACTCACGTGAAATACATTGTGTAACTGAGACATCTCATTCGTTAAAGCTAACTTGTATTTCAAAGGTCCTATCCTCTTAATAATCTCATAGAGATCAATGTACCTAAGGCTCAACTTGTCCTTTTTTGTCGAATCTCAATACTCCTCTCCAAGGTGACACTCTCAGAAACGCTCTGCTCCTACACTGTATTTTATATCCCTATGGTGTTGATCCATATAGCTCTTCTGTCTACTTGAGCTGCTTTAATTCAATTTCGGATCAATTTTACCTTGTCCACAGTATCTTGTATCAATTATGGGCCTTCAACCATTCTCAAGCCCTCTTCATCCTAATATAGCGGCGACTGACATTTTCTGCCATACAGTGCCATCTCAATACTACTGTGATAGTGGTTATTGTATGCAAACTCAATCAAAGCTATATACTGATCCCAAGCTCCTTAGAACTCCAATACACATACCCTGAGCATATCCTCAACAGTCTTGATTGTCCTCTCACTCTGTCCATCTGTTTGAGGATGAAATGCAATACTGAAGTTTAATTTCGTGCCCATAGCTTACTGCAAACTTTTCTAAAATTTCGAAGTGAATCTGGGTTCCCTGTCTAATACAATAGACACCGGAACCCCATGTAGTCTAACCACCTCATTCACATACCTCCGGGCTAACTAGTCAAGTGAGTTATTTTCTCTCACTAGTAAGAAATGGGCCGACTTAATTAATCGGTCCACCACAACCTATATAGCATCGTTCTGCCTTGGAGTCCTTAGCAATCCCATAATGAAATCCATGATAATTCATTCCCATTTCTACTCCGGAATAGGAAACGAATGTAATTTTCCAACTGGAGCCTGATGCTCAGCCTTAACCTATTGGCATGTTATATATTTAGCGATAAACTCCGCTACTTGCTTCTTCATTTTGGGCCACCAAAAATATTGCTTAAGCGTATTATACATCTTGGTGGTACTAGGATGCATAGCATAAGCGGCCATATGAGCTTCCTCGAGGATTTCCTTTCTCAAATTATCCACATTAGGCACACATAGCCTCTGTTTCAACCACAGTGTCTCATCCCTCAGTTTAAACTCAGAATCTGGATTCATCCTAGCTTTCTCAATCAGCTTCACCATATCGGGATCTTTATTCTATACTTTTCTGATTCTATCATACAATACTGGCCTCAACTTCAATATAGCAATTAAAGCCTCATCCTGCTCCACATTTAAAGCTGTCAAATGAATTAAGCTTGGTAACCTTGATAACCGAATCTGAGCTACAATGCTATTCGACTTTCTACTCAAAGCATCAGTCACCACATTAGCTTTCCCTGGATGATACTCAATCATGCAATCATAGTCTTTCAACAATTCTATCCATCTCCTCTGTCTCATATTCAATTCCTTCTGACTCAACAGATACCTCAAACTCTTATGATCGGTATAAATCTGGAATGTCTCTCCATATAAATAGTGTCTCCATATCTTTATAGCAAAGACAACTGCAGCAAGCTCTAAATCATGTACCAGATAGTTAACTCGTGAGATCTCAGTTGTCTCGATGCATAGGCTATCATATTGCCATACTGTATTAACACACATCCCAATCCTTGATGCGAAGCATCACTATATACCACATATCCACCAGTTTCTGATGGAATAGTTAATACTGGTGTCATAGTCAACTAATGCTTCAGCTCCTCAAAGCTCTTCTGACAATCATCATTCCATCTAAATTCTACATTCTTCCTCAGAAGTTTAGTCAGAGGGGCTGAGATTAAAGAAAATCCCTCGACAAACCTCCGGTAATATCCGGCCAATCCTAGGAAGCTTCAGATTTTTAATACATTTATCGGAGCTTCCCAATTCATTACTACCTTTATCTTCTTGGGATCCACTTGTATGCCTTGTCCAGTCACTATATGTCCCAGAAATACTACTTGATCCAGTCAAAATTCACACTTACTGAATTTAGCTTAAAACTGTTTTCCCCTCATAATCTGTAAAATCACTCTCAGATTCTTAGCATGTCCTTCTTTATTCTTTGAATATACCAAAATATCATCGATAAATACTATCACAAAGCGATCTAGGTAGGGCTGAAACACCTTATTCATCAAAGCCATAAATGTTGCTGGGGCATTAGTTAACCCAAACGACATTACTAAGAACTTGAAGTGCCCATCCCTACTTCTAAATGCACTTTTCGGTACATCGGCCTCTACTATCTTCAATTGATAGTACCCAAATCTCAAGTCCAACTAGGTGAACACTTGAGCTCCTTGCAACTAATCGAGCAAATCATCAATTCTAGGCAACGGGTACTTGTTCATTGTAGTTACTCGATTCAGCTATCTATAATCGATGCATAACCTCAGAGTTCCATCTTTCTTCTTCACAAATAAGACTGGAGCTCCCCATGGAAAAACAGTGGGTCTAATAAAAACCTTTTCCAAAAACTATTGTAACTAAGCCTTTAACTCCTTTAGTTCCACATGTGTCATCCTATATGGGGGAATAGATATAGGAGCATCACTTGGAACTAGATCAATTGTGAACTCTATTTCCTAATTTGGATGTAAGCCAGACAACTATACGGAAAACACATCTAGGAATTCCCTAATAACAAGAATGTCCTGTACATTCTGCTCAGCTCGAGTATCTATAACGTGGGCCAAGTAAGCCTCACATCTACCTTGCATCAACCTCAAGGCACTCATAAATAAGATCAACCTGGCTGGCACTGCTTGATTAATACCTCTGAAAATCACTTTCGGCTAATTAGGAGATTCTAATACCACCTCCTTAGTATAGCAGTTCATGATACCCCTTTGAACAGTGAGTCAATCCATGCTTAAGATAATATCTATCTCTTTTAACTGTAATATAATCAAGTCTTCCTCTAATTTTTCCTGTTCAATTCCAATTAAGCACCTCTTGCAGACTTCTCCTATAACTGTGGTACTACTTATCGGTGTACTCACCTCTAATCCATACTTTAACTATTCTCTATTACAATGCAACCTAGATGTCAAATGCGGTGCAATAAAAGAATGCATAGATCTAGGATCTAACAATGTAAATGCTTCATAATCGAAAATAAGAAGCATAGCTGCAACGACATCCAGAGAATCCTGAGCCTTCTGTCTGGCCATGGCAAACATTCTACCTTGAGACTGTGGTCGGCTACTCCGTACCTCAATCCTGACAGAAGGACTCCCAAAGTTCACTCTGCTTCTACCACGACTTCTTTGTCTAGACCCACTAACTCGGCTCTGCTGAACCATAACTTTACTTACAGATCCCCCTCTCATACCAGACTAAGCTCTAATAGCAGCAGGACAATCTCAAATTTGGTGGTCAAAAGAGCTGCATCTAAGGCAAGCTCTAGATAATCTCCAACACTTACCACCGTGCCTCTTCTCATAGTGCTCACAAGGGGGTAATTGACTCTATACTGTACCTCTTCCACTGCCTGACTGTATGAAGCTACCCCTCTGCCTAAACCCGACTGTCTTCCTCTAGCTAATGGTCTGAAAGCTCAGTTCTGACGCTTGCTGAATCTTCTATTAGAACCACTCTAATTTTCACTAGGCCTCTTCATTCTAGACCCTTTCCCAGACTCTACTTGTCCCTCTCTCAATAGCTGCTCTATCCTGATTGAAGCAGCTCTTAACTCGGTAAAACTGTTCAGGTTAGTGATCACTAACCTTATTCTAATCTCCATGTTCAGCCCATGATCACTAACATCATTACAATGATTAACTAAACCAACAAATTCAGGATCCTCTAATAGTTACAAAGGTAGAGTACATCAATTGATTATAGCATCTTCTAGTGTTTCAATCCTTGGCTAAGTGTCATTTAACTCTATTTTATTCCATATTAGAATGGTCATTTAAGGGGGATACTTCTTCTTTTTGGTTTTCCTCCTAGCTGATCATCTTCTAGATTTAGAGGAACTCTTATGAAATCATTCTACTATCTCAACAAGTCTGTCATTTTCTGGTTGTAGCAACAACAGGTTGCTTGTTGAATCATTATCCAGTAAATCAGGTTCATCTTTTATCGCTTTGTCCACTGATTATGCACCTACTTCATCAAGAGCTTCTATTCTATCATTATTTTTAGCTAGTTCATCTTACCCTCTTGTATTCCTATTACTTGCATTTAAATTGAATTTTTCCAATTGATTATATTCTACCAAAATATTATGCCCAGCAGCTATCTCAAGAATGGTATGGTTTTCATCAAAATTGTTGCTTTGACCTGCAGTGGATATTGATTGATTTTCTTTAATAGGTTCACCTAAGTCTCGTGCTTGATTCTGTGCTTCAACTTTAGAGTCATCAATAATAGAGTTTGCAATCAATTCATTATGTCATCTAGTTTTGAAAATTTTACCTATAAGCTTACAACATTTTTTGGTTAAACTAGGCTTCTACGGATATGAAATAGGTACTTCAACCCTCTTGAAGTCATCATCTTCTCCCAACTTTAGAATAGGTAATTTATCTACTAGATCAGCATTTTTGCTTACCTAAGTATAAATTTTGGCAAAGCAAATCCTCTTCATATTTGTCGTTTAGGTGTCCATGTACAGTGGTTTACCTAATGAGCTTACCAAATAATTGAGGCCTTCTAATGTTCAGAATTCAGGAAGAATACTATGAAAATTAACTCAGATGGGGAATACAAATATGCTTTCTCTGTCACAATCTAAATCAGGCTTCCATTTCTATATAAACATAGGTTGACTTCCTATGTGCCAAGGTCTAATCTCCAAAATTTCATCCTAGTTTTGCTGACAAAATTATCATCCTCCGTGAGCATCGTTCTCTCAAGGCCCTTCTCTCCCTACCTTGCATTAGCCCCAGCACTCAACTACAAAAATGTTGGCTTGCCCTTCCCCCACGCACTCACTGCTAACAATGTTGGTTTGTGGTTTAATCCATTCCAGAATGGATTCTTAAGAATGCTGGTTTATGGCTTGGGTTAACATGTGATTCAAAGTTTGAATTGGTATTCTTTAAGTTGTTACTTTATTACTTAGTCAAAGTAGGGATAAATAAACGTGTTAGTTGTTAGTCACATTGTTAGCCTTTTTAGGCTTTTCTGTTTTTACAGTAGCCTATAAATATAGGCCTTTTTTATTTGCTTATCATAGTGTTCTGTTGTTCAGCCGTAATAAATAAAACAAAGTTTTTTTGTCTTTTCTTTCGCTACTTTTCCATCAAATGTAGTATCAGAGCCAGGTTAAATATTAATCAACTGTATTTTTCATCTTTTTTTCTCTTTTTTTGGGCAAACGGAAAACACGAGAGAGTGAAAAGGCAAGGATTAGATGGCAACGAATGTTACTTCCTCATCCTCTTAACCACTCTTACCTATTTTCACCGGGGAAAAATATGAATTTTGGAGTATTAAAGTGAAAATTCTTTTTATGTCTCAAGATCTTTGGGATCTCGTGGAGTATGGTTTTGTTGATTTGGTAGATCTTGAAGAAGAGGAGAAAGAAAGGCTGAAAGAAATCAAGAAGAGGAATGTTAAAGCTTTGTTCTTTATCCAACAAGCAGTCCATGAATCAATTTTTTCCATAATCGCAGCAGCAAGCACATCCTTTGAGGCCTAGCAAATATTGAAAAATGAGTTTCAAGGTTCTTCAAATGTAATGATGGTAAAGTTACAGACCTATCGTCGTGAATTTGAAACCTTATCTATGAAAAATGGTGAATCGGTTCAAGCTTATTTATCTAGAGTTTCTTATCTTGTTAATCAAATGAAGTCATATGGTGATGCTTTGTCTGAAGAAACTGTTGTTGCAAAAGTGTTAAGGAGTCTCACTCTAAATTTTGAACATGTTGTTGCTGCTATTGAAGAAGCTCATGATTTGTCTGTTTATTCGTTTGATGAACTAATGGGTTCTTTGCAAGCTCACGAGGAAAGGCTTCTCAGGTCACATGAAAAAAATGAAGAAAAGTCTTTTCAGGTGAAGGGGGAGTTGGTCAAGAGGAAAAAATAGAAAATTTCTCTGGTCGTAGTCGAGGCAGAGGTGGCATTCGTGGAAGAGGCTACGATAGAGGTCGTGGCAAAGGAAACTCTGATAGGGAGAGGCAGAATAAGAATTTTGAATTTTATTATTGCAAAAAACCAGGTCATATAGAAGCTTTCTGTTGGCAAAAAAAAAGGATGAAAAGAACCAAGCAAGTTTTGCAGAAGAAGCAGACGGAGATGATATGTTATTCATGGCTTTATTTTGTGAGAATTAGAAAACTAACGATGTTTGGTTTTTGGATAGTGGTTGTTCCAATCATATGATAGGAACAAAGTCCTTTTTTAAGGAGTTTGATGAGTCCAAAAAATCAGAGGTGATGCTAGGAGACAACAAAAAGATTCAAGTCGAGGGCAAAGGTATCGTTAGCATTAAAATAAGCCAAGGTAATGCTAAACTTTTAAAAGATGTGATGCTTGTTCTGAGTTTGTCTCATAATATCCTTAGTATTGGACAATTAATGATTGGTGGATACTCAATTTTGTTTGATGATGGGTTTTGTACTATTAAAGATTTAAAAAAAACTGCTCAAATCGTTGCCAAGGTTCCAATGTCTAAAAACAAAATGTTTCCATTGGAAATTTCAATGGTTGATAAGTATACTATGGTTGCTAGAGTAGACAATGAAACTAGATTGTGGCATTTGCATTATGGGAATTTAAATATCAATGGTCTGAAATTGTTGCAACAAAAAGAAATTGTTTCTGGATTACCAAAACTTTAAAATATTGGTTTTTGTGAAAGTTGTGTTTATAGAAAGCAGAGTAAAAAACCTTTTCCTGTAGGGACAACTTGGAGAGCTTCTAAATGTCTTAAACTAGTACATGCAGATTTATGTGGGCCGATGAGTACTGAGTCTCTTGGTGGTAGTCGATATTTTTTGTTGTTTACAGATGATTACAATCGTATGAGTTAGGTATACTTCTTGGAAAACAAGTCGGAAGCTTTTGACAAATTCAAAAAATTCAAAGCCCTTGTGGAGAGGAAAAGTGGTCTTTTAATAAAAACACTACGGACTGATAGAGGAGGTGAATTTGTTTCTGTTAATTTCAATGTTTTTAATGAGGAAAATGGAATTTGTAAGGAGCTTACAGCACCTTATATACCGGAACAAAATGGTGTAGCTGAAAGAAAAAATCGAACGGTCGTAGAGTTGGCTAGAAGCATGATGAAAATGAAAGGTCTTCCTACTTATTTTTAGGTTGAAGTTGTCGCAACTGCAATATACCTTCTCAATTTATCTCCTACAAAAGCAGTTTGTAATCAAACACCATTTGAGACTTGGACAGGTAGAAAACCATCGGTAAGACATTTAAGAGTTTTCGGTTGTATAGCTTATGCTTTGGTTAAAACTCATAAGTTTGATGAAAAATCTGAGAAATATGTCTTCGTTGGTTACTGTTCTCAATCTAAAGCTTATAAGTTGTATAATCCTATTAGTGGCAAGATTACCATCAGCAGGGATGTAGTGTTTAATGAAGATGCAAGTTGGGTATGGAATAAAGAGAATGAGCAACAACATCAACAAGTTTTAGAAGAGAATATTGCACCACCACAAGATCAAACAACAACAATTTCTAGCTCTGGAAGTGGCAATTCTTCCATTTCTACAAGCCATGGTTCATCATCATCAAATTCGTCAAGCGAGACTCCTCCAAGGAAATTTAGATCCCTACAGGAAATCTACGAGATCCTATTTGCTTTGAAGAAGCTGCAAAAGAAAGTGAATGGCATAAAGCAATGGAAAAGGAGATGTCATCTACACAAAAAAAAATCAGACTTGGGATTTAGTAGACTTACCAAAGGAAAAAGTGTTATTGGACTCAAATGGGTGTATAGAACAAAGTATAATACAGATGGGAGTATCCAAAAACATAAGGCAAGGCTTGTTGTAAAAGGGTATTCTCAACAACAAGGTATCGATTTTGAAGATACTTTTTCTCCGGTGGTCCGATTTGAAACAGTAAGAACTTTCTTAGCCGTAGCTGCTTAACTGAATTGGCCAGTATACCAATTTGATATTAAATCTGCGTTTTTGAATAGAGATTTGGAAGAAGAAGTTTATGTCTCACAACCTAAAGGTTTTATTATTGATGGTAATGAAAATAAAGTTTACAGGTTAAAAAAGGCACTTTACGGTTTAAAGCAAGCACCACGGGCATGGTACTTTAAAATTGATTATTATTTTCAGGAGAACGAATTTGAAAGAAGCGAAAATGAGCCTATACTTTATTTGAAGAAGAACGGTAATGGTGATTTTTTGGTAGGATGCTTATATGTTGATAATATGATCTATATGGGGTCTAATGAGTCAATTGTTACTGAATTTAAGGCTTGCATGATGAAGAAATTTGATATGACAGATTTAGGTTTATTGCATTATTTTCTTAGTCTTGAAGTGAAACAATGTCTAGATGGGATCTTTATTTCACAAAGAAAGTATGCAATGGACCTTTTGAAGAAGTTTAATATGGTAAATTGCAAAGTAGAGATAACACCCATGAATGTGAATAAGAAGTTGAGTAGATATGATGGTGTTGAATTTGTGAATGCGACATATTTTAGAAGTTTTGTTGGAGGCTTAAATTATTCGTCTCATACTAGACCGGATATTGCTTTATCGGTTGGAGTTGTGTCCAGGTTTATGCATAATCCAAGCAAGCTTCATCTTGGAGCTGCGAAGAGAATTTTGAGATATGTAGCAGGAACCGTGGAGATGGGAATTTGGTACTCTAAGGTATTAAATTTCAAACTGACAGGTTTTACTGATAGTGATCATGAAGGTTCCATGGATGATCGGAAAAGCACATCCGGTACCTTGTTTAATCTTGGCTCTGGAGCCATTTCTTGGAATTCAAAGAAGCAGGAGGTAGTAGCCTTATCGACATTAGAGGCTGAATATATTGCAGCAACTGTATCAGCTTGTCAAGCAGTTTGGCTTAGGCAACTTCTTGTTGATTTTGAACAAAAACAAGTTGAAGCAACCAAGATCTTCTATGATAGTACATCAGCCATTGCAATGACAAAGAATCAAGTTTACCACAGCAGAATAAAACATATCGACGTTCGTTTTCACTTCATTCGGAGCCTTGTCACCAAAGGAGAAGTTGTTCTGAAATCTTGCAATACAAACGAACAAGTTGCTGATATTTTGACGAAGGCACTCCCAGCAGAAAAGCATGAGAATTTCAGAAAACTCATGGGGATTTTTGACTTTGAATCAAGGGGGCGTGTTAACATGTGATTCAAAGTTCGAATTGGTCTTCTTTATTGTTACTTTATTACCTAGTCAAAGTAGTGGTAAATAAACGTGTTAATTGTTAGTCACGTTGTCAACTTTTTTAGGCTTTTCTATTTTTACAGTAGCCTATAAATATAGGCCGTTTTTTTTGTTTATCAGAGTGTTCTATTGTTCAGTCGTAATAAATAAAAGAGTTTTTTTTGTCTTTTCTTTCGCGACTTTTCCATTCCATTCCGGAATGGATTCTTAAGCTATATCTTAGGCCTAGCTATCCTGATTTATGGTTAGATCCATTAAGGGAATGGATTCTTAAGCTTCATATTTCTTCTCGTTCTGTTTAATTAATTGCTTTTTCGTGACGAAAACTCCCCCACATGGAAACAGCTCCAACGTCAGGGCATTAGGTATACAACAAATCGGTGTCGAACCATCCTCGGAACCGGATAAGAAACAATGGAAACACTAAAGGACCTCCATCATTGCATACCTTCAAACCTAATATTAGACCACTATTTACAAGCAAGGAAAGGAAAGTCCAGGGGTAATTTTCAATATTCCATACGTAACTCCAAACATATCAGTTACATTGACAACTTTTCCATCACATTTTTATCATATTTTAAGCACTATAGCCTAGGTTTGAAGGGTGCCAAATTCCGTTGTAACCATTGCACGCAGCAACACAAACTTCTTCCATTAAGGCTTGTGCGACTCCATTATTGCAGACATTGGCAAATGCACGCATATGTTTCATTCCATACTGAGTCAGCGATCCACAGTGTGCCTCAAACAATCGAACCTAAACAAATGTACAAAGTTGGGGTTTATCGATGCAAAGGGTAAGAGGAAATAAATGCAAAAAAGGGACTTTATCATGTTATTACCATAGATTTTAAGCAATTCCAATCATCTACCAGGGGCGAACCAGGTTCTCTAACATGTTTAAGGACGTTACCACCTTTTTTGGGTCCAAATAATAGCGTTCCAATCAAATCTATGCTACTGTCCAAATGCGCTCTGTGCTTTGTTGTATGAGTGATCTGCTTCAAGATTTGTGTCTTCATATCTGAACCATCATTCAACCTTTTGTACTGCAAGGCACGTTAGAAAATGCAACTTGTTTTACTTACATGTCGAGTACAAGCACAATTAAGAACACTTGCATGGTAGCAAGTGTGTCATAATGAGAGTTCCAAACTATGTTTTGGGTTTGGAGTTTCAGAGCTCACCATTTCCCAAAGGAAGAGGAGCTCTGCATCTCTCTGGTGGATGACATCCATTCTTTTTCTGATAAGGCCGTTGTTGTGCGGGGGGAAGTTGACACTGGCAGGATCAAAGCCTTGGTACAGGTACAGCTTCTCAGCTGTAATGTTTGGATTCCCATATTGCATCACATGAGACCCAATGTTGTAAGTGTTGCCATTTGAAGTTCTCGCCTTTACCTGCTCAACCAAATAAAATCTCTTTTTGTCAAATAAGATCACTTGTTTTGAAGTAATTTCCATAAGATAGCACACAATCAAGCTACCGTCTTATATTGCTGCTCCACTGTTTCTCTCTTGAGATTGTGAGTTTCGCTGCACAATTAATAAAGAAAAGTTACTTAATAAGCCGTATACAACAGAACAGATCAGAAATCTAAAGAGGTTTTAGTTACTTCACAAGTCCTTGAATGTACATCAGTCCTACCATAAGGCATTTATATTTTACATACAAGTGGAACTAAATTATTGTTTTGGAAGGCAAGTTTAATTATGGTGGATCAAATCAAGGAGCCAATATGGCAATATTCACATACCTATCTTCAATCCAGGAAACACTATACAGGTCCCCTAAACAAGTGATGTACTCTGGGGGTGGAGAAGGGTCCATCCCAGGACAATAAGTCCCAAAACTACTTTCTTGGGCATTCGATGCCGTTGTGACATAAATGTTCAGGTCTCTAGGCATTATCCCTTCGAAAATGCTTCCGCTCTCGCAAGCCTCTACATACATGACCTACATACACGCACATTCAGTCCACAAATGTGCCAAACTCCAAGTTGGGTTAAACAGTATATTCCAAAGGGAAAGCGATCTTTCTACCATTTCTTTATAGCTCCCAGATGCATGCTTCTTCTTCAAGACACCAATGAAATCCATCGCATACAAGAAAGGCATATTAGGCATCCCTGCACTTGCGACATAAATTAGTAGGTAACGAATCTATTCTCTACGTCGTTGTATAGAATATGTGGATCGGAAAAGAACAATGAAGATATGAGGTCAACCTACCAAGAACTCCAGGGCCTCCATGGTCCGCGTAGTATAAGAAGATCCTATCATTTGGTTTGCTATCCACAACCTTGCCACTTCCACCTTTAACAGCACTCTTGTTACCAAGAAGTACTGCATAGAGATTCTCAGTGGTGACATGCTCCCCAGTGTAATCCTGCAGTATATTTGATCAATACGAGTCTTGCCCATGTATGCTGTCACACACATATTGATTGCTGATGATGTTTACTTTATTGGCACTTGTACTAATTAACCATTGTTTCTTATGTTACCATGCACTTTTTAAGTGATAATTCTACTTGCAAATAATAAGTTTCTATTAACTCATTTCACCAAATAATAGTATTGAAGTAGAATATTGGTAATGCATAAACAATTAAAGTCAAGTTAAATCGACAATTTCAGGGCCTTTTACTACCAATTCGTGTTTATAGTCAGATTTGTGGCATGTAATAGTTCTGAGACCATGATGGCGATACGTTGAATGCCAGTGGGACAATGGTGTTGTCTAATCATACGATGCCATTATGACATTAAACAATTATACGATATTTTATCACGAGTCCTTAAATGGGTACACTTTTTATACACGTTTAGTCACTTTCACCAAGAATTAAATAATAATGATATTTTCTGTAACCCAATAGCCTTAAAAGCAAAGACCTTAGTAAGCACGCACCTTGGAAGATCCTAAGATTATGCCTGGAGTCTAATTATATGACATTAACAACCGTAGTGACAAATTCGAATTAGAAAAATCACGTACGGCTAGTATGAAAACGGCCATCACTATCAATCCACTTGACTAGATGGACATGGCTAATAATTTATTAGTATACCACCAAATTGAACTCAATCACTTGATAAGAGATTAGAAAGTTTGATAATGAATGTTCAACAATAGGATTATTTCAAGGTTTAGGAAGGTAGACCGCTTAATTAACTAGTACTCCAAAATTTTCATTTGGTTCAGTTTTTCAATATAGGTAGGTGAAGATAAGAAAATGACATTGTGAGTTAATTCTAAAACCCGCATCAATCTTAATCGTGTTTTTATCGACATTTATTTTGTCTAAAGTATACTTCATCTACCTACGCAACCCACTTTACCAAAAATGAAAAAGTACTCTTGGTCTGAGCTCCAAAACTTTTCTGCCTCTAGTTCTTGTCTTTAGACTGCTTTGTCGCTGTAAACACAGCCGGCCAAATTATGAAATGGTGACGATGATCAAGTCTAAGAAATGAAGCATATGCATACCTTGGGCACACCGGCATAGACATCGTCGCCTTGTGGATGGTTGATAATAACACCAGGTCTTGGGTTCAACTCATGGTTGGCTATATCATCATACATGAACACCACTATGTTTTCTTCCTTTAACCCACCTCTTCTTAACAGCTGATATGCATGGCAAACATCCGCCTACTTTCCCCCCAACGCACCAATGAAAAAGAGTATTAACAAAGATAGAGACAAATTTATACTCTAGATCGGGAATAACATAAAACTTCGAGTCTTTATTGCTATACCTGATGTCTATAATTGCCATAACCCATAGAACCGGCCACAAGAACTGCCCATCTTACGCCAGGAGTACTATCATCAACATCATCATTATTATCAGTGTCAGCTTCATCTCTCTCTGTTGGCATCCGAATTCCAGATTCAAACCAGTTCAACGAAGCAGCAAGACCAACTTCTGTTGTAGCTATAAGAGATAGTATCAAAACTAGCATCACAACCCCATCATAGAATAACAAGGTCTTAACACGGATAGCCATGAACAGAGTTTAGGCTGGCCGGTCCAAGAAAACAAGCGAGGCAGCGATAGTAGAATTAATAAAGGTGGCTGTACACTACAGATGACGAAATAGAGTAGGTGCACACTGCACATATACATAGAGCGATGGAAGATGGCATGCAAAATAAGAGATTGACACGTCTGGAAAACGGTCAACAACGGTGGGTCCTCCTCGACGGCAAGTGGCCGTGTTTTTGGGTCGGGGCTTTTCGAGGCTTTTCTTGTGGGTTTTGGAAGGGTGGCTCAAAGAAGAGATGCCGTGTAAGAACGAGGCTTTGCTGCTAAGATTCTAAAGAAAGTCATTTACAAGACGCTTTTGTCCATCAAAATGTGTTGGTAAAGGATTTAAGAACTTAAGATAGGTAATGCTAAAAGTACAAACTTAAGGATCAAGAAAAGCCTAAGTAATCGTACTATGATCATGACAACTTTGTTCACACCACTGAAAAGAAGTAATCTTTCTAAACCTCCACTTGGGTTCCACACAAAAGCTATTCCTTCTTTAACAATTTATCCCACTAACTTTTGGCAATAATAATACAATCATAAGGTTTCTTCTTTTATTATAATTTGATAATTGGTATTAGTAACACCAAAATTTTGTGTTTCCAAATGTTTCAAATTCAATCAATTCTGCCTCCCCATTCCATCTTTTTAAGAACTATAACAAGGAAATATATTTAAATGAGGGTGAATTTAACACAATATTTACTTCTTATGAGAGGTGAAAATGGGAGTGCAATTTTGGTACTCTAAATTTTGTTTGTTTACTAAGTGAGAACAAATAAAATAAACATTAAAAAATAAAATTTTGCTTTTAATGAAATATATGTATATAATTTGAATTAAATATTAAAAATAACAGATAACCAATCGTGGGATGTTATTAAATATTATTAAGATACTATGAATGTTTGATTGACATAATGTTATTATTAAAATCACATATTATGGTATTATATATTTAATTTCTTTTATACTTATTGTAGAATGCTTTATCAAATAAAGTAAGCTTTATACTTATCGTATTTTATTGTGTTAATGATTTACCCAAACCCAAGGGGTGTGGTTGAGAGGAAGGGATTCATCCATTCTTGGTTGAGTGGAAGGGATTCATCCATCCTTAACCAAAAATCAGGAGTTCGATCATTGGCTTTGGGTATGAAACAACCTTAAATCCTTGGGCCAGCTGTTCCACCCTATGAGGTGCCTACAAACTAGCGAGGGAATTAGTCACTGGGTCCGCCGGTGGATACCCTGGTCTAAGAAAAAAATAAAGTAAGTTTTGTAGTTCTTTAATTTTATTTTTATCCAAAAATCATTCATAATTAGTTAAAGTTTAATAATTTATTGAATTATTTAAAATAATTTTAATTAATTATTTATAAAATATAAAATAATTTTATTGATTGTATATAAAATAATTAGATAAGAATAAAAATTTTCATTATTATTCCTAATATAATTATTAATTTGTTTGATTTGTAATTACATATCTAATGTGCATAATCAAGAATTGTATTCTTATTATTAATCTTGCTTTTCATTATCATTCTCTTTTTTTTTATCTAATTTCTTTGCTAATAACTACCAAACGAGGCCTTAAGGTACAACATAGAATTTCTACTATCTCTGTATTTCCTTTCTTGGTCAACACATAGACTTTGATTCTTATAGACTAACAATGTTTAATTTTTACCTAAACAAATTTTGAGAACAATGCAGATTATAAATAAAACGAAGGGGTGGAGGGTGCTTAAAGTAAAAGATTAAATAAAAAGAAAATATAGAAAAGACAACTAAATTCAATTGTGTTGTATCGGGTTTAGGTACTGACAGTTATCATTCCAACTGGTAACAAAAATATCAATGAATTTTGTAAAATTCAAAACTTTAAGGGTTTAATTGAAAAAAAGAACCCTAAATGCTCTTTACCCTTGAAAGAACCCGACTGTCTCAGTTAATTCTCACTCTCATAACACACAAGCTCGCTCATCTTCTTTCCTCTCAAGTCAATCGGCCATCGCCGCCGCTTCTCTGTCTCTGCCTCTGTTCCTCTGTTGCTTGTTACTCTTGCTTGCTCTAGACTGCTTAGTTCCTTCTACTTCTTTTGACCTTCACACGCTACCGACTACTCAATCTCACACTGCTACTCTATAATCTTCTCCCATTGTTGGCTGAAGTTGTGATTTAAATGCTACTTTATATTAAGTGATGGTATAAAGTATAAACAAATCTTGAAGTAGTTTTATTTTTTTGTATGGGAAAATTAAGATGAATTTATGGGAAAACTGTTGGATTTTAGAACCAGAATTTAACCAAAACAATATAAAAAAAGAGATAATGTAAAAGGCAATTTATTGATGAGTTGCATTTTACATTGACGTTGAAGGCCTAAATATATAAGCAATGAAATAACAAACTTAACCAATATGTTGGACCCTGATCTTTTAGTGGAATTTAGAAATATTAAATGAAATTGAATAAGTGTTTTTGTATATGTATTGTATTTTAGATGAAATTGTGCTTTAAGAAAATTAATGAGAAAAGAATTGATTAGTTTTGATGTCTTTGATATTTGAGTAG
>JANZLC010000201.1:29541062-29561204 GCA_026413385.1 Erythroxylum gracilipes | reverse complement strand
AGAGGAATTATTGGTTCTTTACTTTACCTAACTACAAGCAGACCTAATATATTGTTTAGTGTTTGTTTGTGTGCAAGTTTTTAAGCAGATCCTAGAGAATCTCATTATATTGTTGTCAAATTTTTTTTGAGATATTTGGCAGGTTCTACTGATCTTTGCTTAATATATGAGAAAGGTAAAGATTCCAGGTTAATTGGCTACTGTGATGCTGATTATGCTGGAGATAGAATTGATAGAAAGAGTACAAGTGGAGGTTGTCATTTTCTTAGGCTTAATCTAATTTCTTGGTCAAGCAAGAGACAAAGTTCAATTACTCTATCTACTGCAGAAGCTGAATACATATCAGCTGCAAGCTGTTGCTCACAAACGTTATGGATTAAGTATCAATTAGAGGATTATTCTATCCAAGAAGATCAGATTCTAATCTTCTATGACAACACAAGTGTTATTAATCTCTAAAAGAATCCAATACAACACTCGAGGGCAAAGCATATTGAAGTTAGACATCATTTTATACGAGACTATGTATAAAGAGGGATCATCAATCTACAATTTGTTGAGACAAATCAACAATGGGCGGATATATTTACTAAACCCTTAAGTGAAGATAGATTCAAGGAAATTAGACGAAACTTGAATATGGTAATGTTAAATGATCACTCGTCTGACATGTCATAACCTAGATGATTCATACAAAAAAAGATGAAAAGTCGTAAGTTTTGAAGTAAATAGTAATGGTAGGTAATGAACGATAACTTTTCAAAAGTATGTATAAGAAGAAAATCTTCTCAAGATTCTAAAATACCTTATACTCTAGAATTTTCTTGAAAAACCTTGAAACCGACTTGTTTAGTGCTCTCAACAAAGATGACTCAATACTCTGTTCTAAACTTCAAGTTCTTCTCATTTCATATTCTTATCTTTAGATACTAACCTTGCTACGTTAAGCGAAATACATTTGTGTGTTTAGTGTTTATTTGTTACATATCAAAAATGGAGAAATCTCTTATCTATAGGAGACACGTTGATTTCAATTCCTTGAAGAAAAATCAGATGGACATTGAACCAGAAATTGAAGCAGTTGGCTAGAAAAATTTCTTTAACATTCGTGAGACGGTCTATTTGAATGAAATATAAGAGTTCTGGAAGAATGCAAAGGAGGTGGACAACAACTTATTATCAAGGTAGATGAGTTATCGGTTATAGTCACACAAGATTCTATTAAGAAGGCTATTGGGTGTCCAAGTATTGGAGCAAAACTATTTAACAATACAAAATGGATCGCTCAAGTTCGTGTAGACAAAGCTCATATCGATCGACAACTATATGGATGTAGTAATTCAGGAGTTAAGAAGGCTTCAACCCTTGTTCTGAAAGCTAGGGTTCTTCATTCATTTCTTCTCCATTGTATTCTACCAAGAGCAGGCTAAAAGGACTCAGTGACAATAAATGATGAACATTGTTTATTTCATCTACTTACTTACCAACCTATTAATCTTCCGTTCTTGATTTTGAAGAAAATAAATAGTTTAGAACAAAAAAATTAAACGATTTAGCCTTTGTTCCATGCAACTTAAAGTTTCAAAAAAGGTATGTTATATCATTATTAAGTTGAATACATTTTCATAACTTCTTAATAATCTAATTTTATTTGTTTACTATGACTTTTAATAGAATAAGTAGTTCTAGATCTAATTTTCCTTGATCATATTAAACTTTTAGCGGATTGAGTTTCTGAAGAACCAAGTTTCATAGATAAGAATGACTTGAAAGATAATTTTGGATGAGAAAATATTGATATGTCATTTGATACAATGAATTTACATGATAGTGATGATTAGACTCCTCTAAATGATAAGAATTTTATGCCGAATAAAAAGTAAGGTTAGTGCAATTTGAGCGAATATGCATTTGAATGAAGTTTTAGATTTTTTAAAATATTTTTTCTTTTAATTTTACTTATATTTGACGCATATGTTAAATTATATATATGTAATATAAATATAAAACTTTTAACTATAAATGTTTTTGTTTCAAGTTTCTCTTTTACTTTGTTGTATTCTTTGGTACAAATTCTTGTTGTAATACTTATGAGTCATGGACTTGCACTATTGTTATTATATGATATTTTGATGTAAATGATCTTTATTATATGATGTAAATTGTAACATTTTAAATATTTTATATCTATCTTTATATAATTATTAAACGATCTTTTTCTTATATCAATTGTTATTATTCATTATATGTGAAATATGTAAAAATTATTATTTATAGAAATAAAAAATAATTATTATTTCAAATTTATATTGACATGATTGAGGTAAAATAAAAAAAATTATACGACACAATATATTAAGGGATTATCCGATATTAATATATTTATAATGTAGAGTGGACGACAAAATTGAAAATAAAAACAAGAATACACGGTGAAATGAAAATTGATGTCGCATTGTAAAACATACGAGCCAATACGCTAGAGGAAGGGGTCGAACCTTCGACCTTATGGTTAACAGCCATACGCTCTAACCAACTGAGCTACTCCAGCTTCTCCTCAGCAGTTGTCTAATTGCTTTTTACAAAATGAATATTCCATCTGATGGGATGGAATAAACAACCGTACGTAGTATGTACCACCCACCGGCCCAGAACGCACATGTAAAATCAGACAAACCTCCACACATGCTTCAGAAGAGTACACGTACTCGTGAGAGCCAATTTTCCTTGCAAATTAGGGGGAATTGTTGTCTTGTTGACAATAAATAGTACATAAACTACGTAAAATTTAAGGCAAAACTTCAAAAATTTTGGGAAAAAGAACTTCGAAAGCAAGAAGCACTCTAAAATGTGAAGACAGTTAACTTTGGTACCAAAGTAGTGGCCTGAGAAATGAAAACTCTTGTCCAGATTTGTGTTTTTTTTTTTTTTTAGCTTAAAGGGAAAAGAACACCGAAATTAAATGAGTCGAGGAAAACTAAACCCGACAAATCCTCGATAAGGAGACTATAGCACCCTAGAGGTGGTATATCAAGATAAGTGACGCCAATGTCAGTCAGACCCGTAGGATTGACAAGTCAGTCCGCACACCAGGCCAGTCCAGATTTGTGTTTTTGCCCATGAATGCTTACAACGTTTGAGTGTCGTGCAACACCAGGCCAAGCGCCCGCAACATTTCATCTCCCCATTCATCATATAAATAGGATAACAAGCCTTGCCAAGAAATTACATAAAGCTTCCTGTCCAGCTCTTGTGTTCATGACTAAAAAAGTCTCTTGTGAACGTGATTCCTCATTTTCTTTGAATGAAAGCAACCAGATATTCATCTAGAAATGGGAAAACTAACAAAACTATCTCAACTCTCCAACATATTGCAAACCCTTACAAAATGCTATTATCTGTCAAGAATTCGAATTATATTTCAGTATTTCCTCCTCCATGAATACCACTTCAGTTTCAACTGATACAACAGATGAGGAATCCCCAAAACTCCCCTTGCTAACCTTGGGTCAAACACATCAAACTGTACCCGACTGAAGGTATCCAGGAGAACTTGGGCTGGCACAGCTGGTAGAAGCACCGCACGAGCCTCTGCAGGAACAGTTCCAGCCAGCTCTCGAGCCTTCCGCAAATGGCTGTTAGCCACTGATGCCATCTCAAAGACAGCATCAGATAGGCCTTCACGTGAATCCAAACAGATTTCTGTCCTACCACCTTCCTTAACCAGCAAACTGTGTTTTTCTGCTACTGCTTTTGGTATATAAGAAAAGTGACGGTTGCGAGTTGCATGATATGGCAGTGACCTTAGAAGCAAGAGAAGGCCACTTGCCTTCCCAACATGAGATGCTGCATGATCAGCCGCAGTGGACTTAATACCACCAGCTTGAAGTGTCAAATAAAGAAGGGTTGATGCAGTGTCCTCGGCATACATTTCCAGCTCTTCTATAGTTTCTGGAATGTCAGTGTCCTCTCTCCTTGCATCTTTTATTCGAGCTTCAATAGACCTCTTTAGCCATCCCTTGCTGATTCGATACTCAGATACCACTGATGACAGGGCCTGAGCTGTTGGATGCTCAATTAACTTGTTGGCATAGATCTTATCTATAGCTTCTTGCCACCACATAAGACGCATAAGACCAATTCTAGGATCTGAAGCAACGTCCATAGCTCTGGAAGTTTCAACATTCAGAGAACGAAGTGCAAATGCAGCCTTGCGCATGCTAGGGGGGAGGTCAAGAAGGCAAAGATAGTGATGGTAATCATAACTTCGCACTTGATGCACGCAGTATGAGAAAGCTGCCCGCAAGCCACCAGAAGCACCTTGCATTAAAAACTTCAATGTGATTCTTCCTACAAATACATTAGAATCATCTAAATGGTTAATTGGACAAATTATAAGTAAAAGGCAGTAAGAACTCTAACGCAGTACAATAAATGTGAGAATATATGACCAATAATCTTATCCTTTCATTTTCCTTTATTTTGAAACAACTCGGGATTGAATCCCAGCCTAAGGACAGAATCTCAATAGACCCCCCCAAAAAAAAAAGATAATTGAAAATTTTCCAACAAGTAACGCAACTCTATGGGTAAGTACATCCTTAATTTGCCCACTCAAATCAGTAATTGCTTTCTGAGTAATGAAATGACCTTTGTGAGAAAGATCAACAAGGGACATCAAACTTTCTTAATCCCACTAATTCAAACGCAAGCTCAGTGTATTATAACAGTAAAAGCTAAAAGCAGTTTCATAAATGCAATAAGGGTGGAGGCTGCCTATAGGCATCATGATTCAAGGTGAACTTTAGGACCCCTAGAACATTAGTTAATAAAAAGAGAATACATCAAATCGCGATGGAATTTTGTTACTATGAGAAGTTCCATGATATCGAGTGCGTCCTTTTTCATGCATGAATCAATGAGAGAACAGATCAACCTTTGTCCCCAAACATAGAACAACATTCCAAAGTGGATAAGAAATGCTCAATGGTTCTATTACTTTGGTAAGAAAGAATCCCTCGAGAATAACACCTTTTATTTAGTTGAATCCCACTAATTAAACAGAAGAACTATAGTGAGGGAATGGAAACAAAAAAAAAAATATAAATAGGAGAATATATTTTCATGTTGTCTTCTCGGAGGCATTTCATCGAACAGCATCAGTACCTTCTTGTTTAAATTAATACCAGCATACAAAAGAGAAGCAACAAAACTAACAAATATAAAGAATGATTAGTAAAAAAAGCGATATTTACCTGAGAGAGAAAGATAGGTCACAGATTCGTCTAGTATTTATGTAGAGAGCAACTGATATCTCCGAGACACTGCTTAACTCAGATGAAGATTGAAGACGGAGAAACAGAAACCAACAGGCGTTAGGCTTGGGTGGGCTTAATCATGGGTACATGTCATTGGGTTTTCATAGCACAAAAACCGATAATCAGTTTACTGGGCTTTGTCTGAGCATCGGCCTATTCCTCTATGCATGTCTAACAAGGCGAACTGGTCTGGCGAAGACCAAACAAGCCCATTTCTCTATCGAACTTCGAAGAAAAGAACATTCCAGAATCACCAGAACTCTCTCGTCTCATATTCGCCTTTCCGATAATACCCTTATCTCCTCTTCATTATCTCCGTTCTGCTGCTCCGAAACTCCTACAAACCTCCACTCATCCCACATACGACAGCAGACAATCCATGGCTGACGAAGCTAAGGCCAGAGGTAACGCCGCTTTCTCCTCCGGCGATTACTCCGCCGCCATCAAACACTTCACTGACGCTATTTCGCTTTCCCCTCAGAATCATGTTCTTTATTCCAATCGATCCGCCGCTCACGCCTCGCTCCAGAACTACGCCGACGCCCTCGCCGACGCCAAGAAGACTGTAGAGCTCAAGCCCGACTGGTCCAAAGGCTACTCTCGACTCGGCGCTGCTCACCTTGGTCTCCACCAAGTGCAAGACGCCATAGCCGCCTACAAGAAGGGCCTCGAGCTTGATCCTAGCAACGAGGCTCTCAAGTCTGGCTTGGCTGACGCTCAAGCCTCCGCTTCCAGGTCCAGGGCGGCTCCTCCGCCCAGTCCGTTCGGCGACGCATTCTCCGGACCGGAGATGTGGACGAAACTTACTGCCGATCCGTCGACGAGGGTGTTTCTACAACAACCTGATTTCGTGAAGATGATGCAAGAGATTCAAAAGAATCCTAACAATTTGAATCTGTATCTGAAGGATCAGAGAGTGATGCAAGCGTTGGGAGTATTACTGAATGTGAAGTTCAGAGCGCCGAGTGCGGCCGAGGATATGGAGGTGCCGGAGGCTGAGTCGCCGCCGCCTCCTCCTCCTGCCGCGGAGAAGAAAGTGGAGCCGGAGCTTGAGCCGGAGCCAATGGAGGTGACGGAGGAAGAGAAAGAAGCACAAGAGAGAAAAGCGAAAGCAGTGAAAGAAAAAGAGTTGGGAAATGCAGCTTATAAAAAGAAAGATTTTGGGACTGCGATTGAGCATTATACAAAGGCGTTGGAGCTTGATGATGAGGATATTTCTTACTTGACTAATCGTGCTGCTGTTTACTTGGAGATGGGCAAGGTAAGCGCTGCGCTTATTGATTGAAACTTTTAAAACTTCAACCAAGTACTGAAGCTAAACCTAATTATATAATTTCATCAGGTTCTGGAGTAGTTGTTTTGATGCCTATGCGTTGGTTTTGGCTATTTGTCTCATTGACTTCGTTCCTTTCTTCTTTCATTAATAGATAGTTACAGACAAAATTTAACAAGGCAATTCTCTGTGCTTGTGACCTTTGCGCTTGAGATACTATTGTACTAAATAGTTGATCATTTATGATATAATCAGAAAATTGGGGCTGTACATGTTCTTTGCCATTCACAATGGTGATGGTGATGATGATGGGGTAGGTGTTATACAAGTGTTTAAGGAATTAATTTATGTTTTTGTTAATAGTGCTCTGATGCTTAACTTATATCCCATGGAAGAATGAAATATGAGAGCTTGGAATGTATAGCTGTTTTAAGTATTACGATTATAGTGTTGAATGAATATGGAGAGATTTTGTTTTTTCCCCCTTGGTTTCCTAGATCTATTGCTCTTAAGCCACTTGGACCATTCAAATTGCCGAGTCTAGCTATGTTTACCATTTATGAAAACACGTATTGTGGATTCCATGCGATTCATAAGCCTAAACGCAGTATTTTTTTTTTTACTTTGATTGGGATAGGATCAGTCAGGTATATAGAGTTGATGAGTACCAATTTGACTTTAATGCTTCTAATGTAGAGGGATTACATGACTAGGAGAGCAAGTATTGAACTTCATAATCTTGATTTGTGCTTCGTTAGTTTGGTTTTTGTTTTGCTCCACCAGTTTGTTCTGTTATCATTTTTCAGTAACCATTACAGCACTAGTGGGTTGTCTGCTTTTGCGATTAAGCTCTTTTCGTGGTGATCATCCCATTATATTTAAATTTCTAAAATTATTTCAATTTCAGTACGAAGAATGCATCAAGGATTGTGACAGAGCAGTTGAAAGGGGAAGAGAGCTCAGGTCAGACTTCAAAATGATAGCAAGAGCTTTGACAAGGAAGGGAACTGCCTTGGTAAAATTGGCAAAATGCTCAAAGGATTATGAACCTGCTATTGAGACCTTTCAGAAAGCTCTCACAGAACATCGGAACCCAGACACTTTGAAGAAACTGAATGATGCAGAAAAGGAGAAGAAGGATCTTGAACAACAAGAATATTTCGATCCAAAGTTGGCTGATGAAGAGCGAGAGAGAGGTAATTTTTCCATTCTGCTTTTTCTACAGATCATTTCTTTGAATATTTTGAACATTGTACAAGTTTTTCTCTTTCTATGTTAAAAGGAAACTGGTTTATTAGAGAACACCTGATAAGTGTCCTTTTGGCTGGTTCCTTTATGTAAACTATAAACTTCATGCATATCGCATATGACTGCTTTGCAGGTAATGAATACTTCAAGCAGCAGAAGTATCCAGAGGCTATCAAGCATTATACAGAATCGTTGAGAAGAAATCCAAAAGATCCAAAAGTAAAAATTAAAAACCATCTAAATCTTTGTTTATATTATTTAATGGCTAGACCCTGATGTAAAGTTGGTTGTTACCCTCAGGCGTACAGTAATAGGGCTGCCAGCTATACCAAGCTTGGGGCTCTGCCTGAAGGATTGAAGGATGCAGAAAAATGTATTGAGCTTGATCCATCATTTTCAAAAGGCTATACAAGAAAAGGTGCTGTCCAATTTTTGATGAAAGAGTATGACAAAGCTCTGGAGACCTACCAGCAGGGCTTGAAGCATGACCCTCAGAACCAGGAATTGCTGGATGGTGTGAGAAGGTAAGATCGATTCTAGGATTTAATCTGGTGGTTGATGAGAGATATTGAATCATGATGTTGGCTATACTGCAGATGTGTGGAGCAACTTAACAAGGCAAGTCGTGGTGATCTAACCCCCGAGGAGCTGAAAGAGAGACAGGTTATACATGTTTAATTCCAGTTTTCAGTTTTTCATTTAGCAAAGTGACTGTTTGGTACATGTGCTTATAAGCTCATTCCAATTGCAGGCTAAGGGAATGCAAGACCCAGAGGTTCAAAATATTCTTTCAGATCCTGTCATGAGACAGGTGAGTAACATTCTTTGCGCTGAAATTTTGGCCACTAACGGCTTACTTGGATGTACGATTCTTATTTTCATTCATGTCTTACATAATTTATGGATGAGTTTGCAGGTTCTGGTTGACTTACAAGAAAATCCCAAGGCAGCTCAGCAACACATGAAGAATCCCATGGTGATGAACAAGATCCAGAAACTTATAAATGCTGGAATCGTGCAGATCAGATAGATAAAGAAGACCAATAATCAGTACATTACTGAGATATAATCTTCAGTGTGAGTTTGGGTGTCTTACTTAACTGAAAACTTATTTATTTTGAGTTGGAAAACTTTTAAGATATTTGTTTTATGTGAACTTTCTCTCAATCGTCGT
Source organism: Erythroxylum gracilipes (assembly GCA_026413385.1). Classification (NCBI taxonomy): domain Eukaryota; kingdom Viridiplantae; phylum Streptophyta; class Magnoliopsida; order Malpighiales; family Erythroxylaceae; genus Erythroxylum; species Erythroxylum gracilipes. The sequence goes on along the minus strand of JANZLC010000201.1, from coordinate 29,552,191 downwards.
CTCGCCCCTATGTGCTTTTCTTAATACGCACCAACTAGACCTTTTTTGGGGTAAAAATGAAAACCTCGATGGTAAATACCAAAACAGCAAAAGAAACCTTACTAAATGTTGTGTTATCTGCGTTAAATTTGATGTTAGTTTTGGTTATGCGCTATTAAGGCATTAGCAAGCTGAATTTTTCAGTGTTTGTCTTAATTCTTAATAAAACTTTGTTCTATATCTCTCTTGAAATTTTTGCTTGAAAATGAGATTAGATTTTTGTTCCGATTAAGATGTTCTTATTATGTTTTATTAAATTTTATTTATTTATTTATATATTTATATAAAATTTATATAAATGTGTGGATAAAATTTAATAGATAAATTTTGTAACTTGAAAAAGGATTATGTTTTATTAAATTTTATTCATATATTTATATATTTATATAAATTTTATATAAATGTGGAGATAAAATTTAATAGATAAATTTTGTAACTTGAAAAAGGATTTGATGTGCTTGAAAATCATCTGTCTAGCATTTGGGAAGTACAATTGGACGTTAAGTGAAAGATGATATGATTGAAGTTCTTAGAAATCCTTTGTTTTCTTTACGTTCTTTTAGTACTCTCTACCACTAATCAATTTTTGTTCCATTTTCCAGTTCTTTCTTTACGTTCTTTTAGTACTCTCTACCAGTAATCAATTTTTGTTCACTTTTCCAGTTCTTCCGGTTCTGTTTGCTTATTCTGTTTGCTTATTCATCTTTTGGTTGTCACATCTGCAAATAAAGTAACTCCTCCCTCGTTGTCTCTCTTCCCTCATTTCTTTATTATGACTTTGGCTGGCAATTAGTAGATTATATTAAGTTGTTTGTTGATTTTATCATTTGTTAGTTAATAACGGATTAATATATTTAATTTGATACGTTTAAGTGTTTATTTAAAAATATTTGATAGAATTAGTTATTTAGCATTAGTTATTTATGTACAAAATGATTTATGAGGTATGATTTAAATTTTTTAATAATATAATTAAAGATAATAAATTTAAAAATATTTAATTTTTTTTGAAAATTTTAATTTAATAATTAAAAATTTTAAAATTAATTAAAAATTTAAAAATTTATATAAATGAAGTCAAATTTATATTTTTATCTTTATCTCTATTTTTTAATAATTTGTAATAATATAATTATCTTTTTAACTCCTTAATTTCTCAGTTACTGAAAAAAATGACATTATTTTTAAAATTTTTTTAAAAGACCCGAGTTAGGTCGGCCAGCTTAGGGTTCAGTTGAGCCTTTAGCTGGTCCTGGGTCCGAGCGAACAGAGGTTGAGTTGCCTGAACTCAGCCTAACTTATTAACATCATGATCGTTTCATCCCTTCTTGCTCATTCTTTTTTGTTCTTTTCCGTCCCTTACGGGCTTTTCTCGTCTCCTTAATCCATGTTGCTCTTCCAAGTTCTTGATGTGGTTAGTTGATTGATGACCTGCAATTGAAGATGATACCCCATGTGATGCATATTTTAAATATTACCTTTTAAATAAACCATGAAGCATAAATCGGCATGAACTTCAATAGATGAATAGAAACGAAAATACCTCTAACAAACATTGCATATGAGTCAGTCTTGTCTTTGTTCACGGCCTTTTCAAGTGAATTAGACGCACTTTCACTACTAAGCCCCCACCAGAAGCAATAATCAGGCCATGTTTGGGGAAACTTCCTCCTCTTTAAAGATTTTCATGTCAGTGACAGCTACTCAAACTTCCTTTTCTGGCCATGTTTGGGGAAACTTCCTCCTCTTTAAAGATTTTCATGTCAGTGACAGCTACTCAAACTTCCTTTTCTGGCAAAGAGGCTTTTCCCCACCGTCCAAAGCTGATGGACAACAAAACTTCAAATTTTAGAGCAATTTCTCTTCTAGCATTTACTCATTACTATTCAAAGCGTATTGTCTACATTACTATCGTAAGACTATCTGTGATCAAAAGAACCTCCCTTTACTTTTTTAGGAAAAGCTTGACAAGTAATCTTATTAGTAGTAATTATCAAGGTTACGGATACCGTATCGGACTCAGTATTGGATTGAATTCTGGAACGGAACTATACCGGTATTGTTTCAGGTAATTTTTTAAATTTATAAAATAATCTCTAAAATTTTTAAATTTTACAAAATAGTCTATTTGTATATTATACTGTATACTTCACTAGTTTATTGTTTACGTTTTCAAAAAATTTAATAATAAATAATAATTACAATTAAACTTTATATATATCTTTATTATATTCTAATTATTTCTATATATAATATATATCTAAATATAATAATTATCTAAATATAATAATTTATTGTAAAATAATGAAAATAATTCAAATTTTTGTATTTTATCAAAATTTTGAATTATTTTTTAGAATTGTTGTTTTTTAATAATTATTAATAAATATAATTACATTTAAAATATATTTTTAAAATATATAAATTTCAAATAAATTTTGAGCGAAACAGACCGGTACTGACCGATATTCAAACCCAGTATTAAAGTCAAAATATCGGTACCAAATTTGGGCCGGTACGGTCCGATACTCATAACATTAGTAATTATGGGTTTCGCATCCTTACTTATTTTATCTAAGTCAAATTCTTATGTGGATAAACTGGGGGTAAATTGTGAAATAGTTAAATTTTATTTAAGTAGATTGTAATTAAATTAATTAGTTAATAAATGTTAATTATAATTAAATTAGTTTTATTATAATTTTAAATTATAAATTCTACGAGATAATTAATCCTAAAGTGCTCGGTTTTTTTGAATTTTTTTTAACCAAGTGTTTAAGCTTTTAAATTTTTAATTGAGTGACTAACCTTTTAGAACTTTAATAATTTGGTTCAAGACGTTAGTTTTATTAATAATTTGTCGATTTAACTAACAAAATCTTTTTATTTAAGATATGTAGGTGTCCACTTGAAAAAAATATTTATATTCCGATTTAACTATGGCCATTATTTTTTCTAAGTAGTTATCTATATGTTATGGAAAACAAAGATTCCACTAGCCAAATTAATAAGTTACTAACAGAGTCAACATTTCAAATTAAATTGTTAAGGTTTTAAAATGTTGGTCATTTAATTGAAAAAATTAAACATTTCGTTATTTAATTGAAAATTTTAAAAGTTTAGATTCTGGATTGTAAAATTTAAAAAGGTAAGGTACTTTAAGATTGGTTATTCCATTATAAATATATAAATTTAATTGGACACATTCTTTATGGTATAATGAGCCTATGTCAGATTAAATATATAAAATTTATATACTAGCGTGACATCTATTGAACAAAGACTTAACTTCGTTTGTTTTTTTTTTTTGTCTATTTAGGGTTTATTTTGAACATTTTATAAATGTTATGCTTCATTTTGAACGCTTCAAATTTTGGTAAAAATATTAGGGTCTAATTTATACTTTTTGCCTATTGATAAATATTATACATATTTAGTATTTAACAGCAAACACAATTATTATAAAAAAGATCATTTAATTCACAAACAATTATAAAACTAAAAATAATATAAAGTACTTAAACTATTACAATTGATTGTAATAAAACATAATATAATAAGAATAATATAGGTCTATAAGAACAGGAGTTTGTGAAGAACATAATAAAGTGGAAGTAAAATTTGAAACATAAACATTTATAGTTATAAATTTTATATTTATATTACATTTATAGAATTGAACATATACATTAAGTACAAGTGAAACTAAAAGTAAAAAGAGTATATTTGAAGAACCTTAAACTTCATTCCACGTCATATATACTTGAATCATTTTGTCCTTAATTTTTATTTAGTACAAATTTATTATCATTAAGGGGTGTTTTCTCATTACTATTATTCAAGCTCAATACACCAAAGGACATTGCAATGTTTTCTTTTCTATGATCATCATTTAATTCATTTTTATCTATAAATTTGGTTTCTTAAAAATTCAGTCTATTAAGAAATTGATGTGGTCAAGGCAAATTAGATTAATGGAATTACTTATTCTATTAAGAGTATTAGTAAACAAATAAAATTAAATTATTAAGAAGTTATAAGAATTTATATTCAACTTCGTAATGACAATAACATATTGTTCTTGAAACTTTGAGTTGTATTGAATAAATACAAGATCTTGTGTTCTAATCTATTTCTTTTTTTTGGAATGAAAGAACTCCAATATGTTCCAATTTCTTTTACTCGCAATTGCACTCAAACGTTAGCAAAGAACTTGAATTGCAAGTCTTTATAATTCTGGAACACCACTTCCAAATTGTTACTACCATGCAATTGTATAACAATAAAAGTAATCTCATAAATAAAATAAAATGATAATTATTTTTAAACAACTAACAAATGAAGAAATATATATATATTAAGTTCGTTTCTTTGATGTATTGCTATAAGCATTTCAAAATCACCACATACTCATATATGCATTTATTTATGAGCTTTTTTTTTTTTTTTGCATCATACCATCTTAAACAAGTGTTGCGATGATTAAAAGCATTCCCTTATTAACTTTAGCTTTATTTATAAAATATAGTCTAAAATAGACACTTGGATTTAAGAATACCCCAATATCAAATAACTAAGAGTAAAGAGTAAAGTTATTATCCTATCTTTTATTAATGACTTTTAAGATAAGGTATGTATACAAAGATCTATCTTTTCAAATTAAACTTAATTGTTTCCTTTACTCTCTCTATAACATTGTAAAAGTAACTCATTATTAACTACTCATTACTATTAGTTGGAGAAAACTTACTTTCACCAAGGATTCTACTTGGATCATAAATTGATATTAATACTAAAATTTATGATCTTCAAATATAATAATAGAAACCTTTGATAATTCACTAATAACTTGTAAACATTTTTCTTGACTCCTTCATTTAAATAAAACATTAAAGTGATAAGAAATTACTTGTAACATTCGTGATATTCTTTCTCATCAAATTCAGAATCCGTTTGTAATTATAAATTAACTTAATTACTTTTTTTTTTCCTTCTTCACAGTTTCATCAATAACAGGAATGTATTTATATCTCTTATATTTTCAGCATCATGTCAATAGAATATATAATACAAGGAGTCCAATAAAAAGAGTTATACCTACTTTGGAACCTCTTCTTATCAGTTTTATAAGCATCACCATTATCAGATGAACTTTACAATAGTTTCATGCCCAACTTTATTTACAACTTCATAAAATATCTCTAAAAAAGTATCAATATTCCTTACAAGGTCAAATACATCAATTGACTTTAAAAAATCACCTCTTAGTAGAATAAATTGAAAAAAATTATAATAGGCTCATGCCTTTTATTTTTCCAACCATCATACAGGCCTAAACATCAATAAGTCATCTGATTCTTTCTTTTTTGCTCAATTTTTTTGTTTCGATAACAAATTTGCTAAAAAGATTACCTCTATAGTCATCAATTAAAAGAGGTTTAAATTCTAGATCATAAAAGGTAATAACATCCATTATAAGCTGATAATAGTAAAATCGAACAATATTAAATAAGACATTTGATCATACCACCGTCTAGTCGTTGGTATCTTCATATCATAAGCTACTTCTTTTGATTGTAATATACTATAAATTGAAGGTTAAAATCTAGGAGTTGTTTGTGAAGCAAAAAAGTCTTTTACTTATAGCAGTTGGAGCAATCCCTCATTCTTGGGTAGGAATATCAACTTTAATATTGTCAGTTTCATCCTCATCAATGCAAAATGAACTTTCACTTCCAATTTCGTATTTCAACCTTTGCCTTCTTTCTTTTTCCTTATAATACTCTTTAACCAAAGTTTCTATATGTCATTTTACATCATAATTAGCCTTTTTTGTAAAGTTTCACATCACCTTTGATCTTAGTTAAATCTCACCTCTCAAATATTTGTCATATATATGGTTTTTCATACTAGGAACTAATCTTGCATAAGTCCAAGCTAGTTCATCAAATCTTTTTGAAGAGATTAAATTGTCTAGAGTACTTAAGCTTACCTCCATTTATTTGTAAAACATAAAACAACAACTTCATATCAAGATTGAACTTCTTTATACATAACCTTGCAACAAACTTAACGAACAAGTTATATATAAAATGTTTCCATATAAGATAAATTTACATAGCATATGATATATTTAAGTCTATTTATCTCTACAAAAATTTGATCATAAGTGACAAATATTAAATTCCATGAAAACTTAGAATTAACTTGTTGAAAAGACCAGCAAAGTAGCAAAAAGTTATTTTAATAAGCTCATAATCAAATGAGGCACTAACTATTAAGCACACTTTATAGAATTAAAAGTTTAGAGCATCTAATCCTGCTAATGATTAAGCATGGAAAAGTAAACAATTTTTTTTCTATGTTCTCATTCTTATAGTGAATCTTCAAAGGAAATATAAAATTTAAGCCAACTAAGCATGAAACCCACAACAACTCAATCAAGTAAAGATGAGTATCGTTACTATTTTAAACTTATAATTCGTATTATTCCTCTTAAATTTTGAATCAAACCAAAGTCAACACTAGTTTGATTTAAACAAATTTAGTGAAGCTTGTCCATACTTAGCTTCAAAAATGATGAATCAAGATGATAAAAACAACTAGTTCTTATTGGATGTTTCTAACTCCTTTAAACATAATTGATAAGAGATCAAATACAAAGAAGAAATTATCAATAACCTCTAAAAAAAAAAGAAATTATTAGATTCAAATAAAGGCATTATCAAGAATAAACAAGACATTATCAACAACAACCTCTAAAATAAGAAATTATTAGATTCAAACAAAAACATAACAAAGTACAAACAAAATAAATCAATTCATAATGCTCCTTGGCCAAAGCTTAAGTATTTACACAAGAACAACACTTTGACAATAATATCACTAAGAAGCATTTTCTCAAATTTGACAACGACATCACTAGAAAGTCCAATTATACAAAACCTATTAAGTTAATTGCATGTAAATGCAACTCAAATCAGGGTCATCTATAAGACAAAACTATCCATATGCACTGTCTACAATGGAACTTGGACACAATCCCTTCTTATATGGGATCTTGTTACATAAAGGTATAACCTAAATGGTATTAGGAAAATCAATTCATTTGTGAAACCTCTTCTCATAAACTGAAATGTAAGATTACTTTATCACCTTTAATCAGTAAGAATGCACTGTAGAAAAAATAACTAAAAGATGTATAAGTGAAACTATGATTTCAAAGCCATACAAATTAGAGTGTCTCCTGTTAGGAAGGAAGCAGGTATAACACACGCAACGATCAATCAATAAATCTTTCCCCACTTGAATAAATCTATTAGGAGTAATAATGAGCAAAAATTGGCAGCAAACTAAATGATCACAAGCTACCCCAATAATGCACAAGTCAAAACCATTCATAAAACTCAATAATTATTTAACGTGGCAAAAACTCCTTCGGTGTGTAGGATAAAATCCACAGGACCTCTCTTGGTCCAAGCAAATGAAATCCAATATCACAAATACTGTTTTACAGAGATCAACAACTACAATAATCTAGAAATCAAAGGCTCAATCTCATATAGCCACAAATCAAAGCAGAGAACTACACTAAGAGAGCAATCACAACAAAAGCTTCTGCTCTAACAAATTTTAGAAAAGTTCCAACCGTCCAAATCCAATCTTCACCATTGAAAACAAAGAACAATGAGTAAGGAACATGCTCACCAAAATTCAGCCCGATCGGACAAAGAATGACAGACCAAAATTAGAATATGGTAAAGCTCGTTAGTTTTGGAAACACCTTGAGACCAGTCTAATTTTGGGACCAAAAACTCAACCTCCAAACCTCTAAACCAGATCTCCACCATTTATAATGAAGAACAATATGTCTTCAAGCTATAAACCAAAAATGGACTGATCCAACGGTGAACGACTTCCCAGTTGTTGGAAATGTAAAAGGGGTCGGGTGAAAAATCTCTCCTTTTGTGAAGGTTGAAGGAAGAACAAAATCTCTCTCTTCTCTCACTCTTGGCAGCTGCTGAAATTTTTTTGGTTTTAATGAAAATACAAAAATTAACCCTAATGGTTTAAAAAGAAAATCGACTTTAACAAATTTATGGGTTTTACCACTTAGGAGGGAACCTAAATGTAACATCTCACCCTCAATTGGAAAGGTAAAATAGTAAATTTGGCATAGGATGAGATGAATCGGAATGATTTAGGACTGTTTATGCATAATAAGATTGATACCTAGTATCAATAGTGCACATGAAATAACTGTGCATGCATTCATGATAATTCCCGGTAATTGGGCCTAATGCAATTTTATTGGATTTGACATGATTATTGGGTTTGAAAAATTATTCTCAGTGATTCATTGAATGTTTTATATTTTAAGGGATTTTTAGAAATTTTTCTGGAATTTTTCGGAGAAAATTTTCGGATCGAAAAAAAATCACCAAATGGCGAACCAGTTGATTTTCTACTGGTATTTTGGTTCTAAACTATTAATTATCATGGTGGGACCCATAAGTAGACCCTTTAAATGTGTTGGAACCGAAATTGGAGTGGATATTAGCTTAGGATTTGTTTTATTTTTCAAAACTTTTGATTGGTTGTTGACTTTTCTTCATTTCTCCTCCATTTGCCACCTAGCCACTCCAATTAATGCATGAATATCCATCATTCTCGGTTATTGCCTTATGAAAGGAGAAGAAGACCAAGTCAAGAGCTTTGATTAGTTAATATATATATATAGGCTTTATCGTTGAAAGGAGAAGAAGACTAAGTCAAAAGCATTGATTAGTTAATTGTTTTTTTACTATCAACGTGGATGGCTAGGCTTCAATGGTATTAAATGCTTTGATGATTAAAGTAAATTGGAGATAAGAAGGAATCATGGTGATGGTCGTGTACACATATAAGAAAGAAGGTTTTAGGACTTAATGGGTAAGTCTTTGGAAAATAGAATTTTTTAAGCTTTCCTCTCAACTCATGCACGATTTCTCTCTTCTCCAAGCTCACCATCGTCTTCTCCAAGTGCTCCCTCTCATGCTTGCTAGCTTACATGTGTTACCCCTTGTCTATGGTGAAGGGGTGAGAGTGAGTAAGTTGTGATGGGTGCTTAATTGAAGCATGAAGAGTGACTTTGGAAGCTTTAATAGGTAAGGATTTCATTATGCTTTGATTGTGTTTTAATAAATCATGGTGGTTAGAAGCATGTAATGGGAATTATGGTACAATTATGATGTTGATTGATGCTTTAATTTGATGATAATTATTGCTTGATTTGGTGGGTAAGGATATGTTGAATATGACTTGATTGATGATTGATGAAGTTGTTAGGATGGAAAGAATGTTTAGCTTGAATTTGGATGGTAGAAGGATGACTAATCTTGCAAATAAAGTGAGAGTTTAATGCTGCCAATTTGTGAATATTAGCCCTAGTACATGTATGAATGTTGTAAGAACTGATTTGTGTTCATTTGGATGCTTAATGATATGTTAATGGCATTGGAAATGATAGAAACTAAGAGTGGACCAAATCTGGAAAATTAGGGTTTTAACTGATTGTACTGTTTTGAGCATAACTAAGTGTGTAGGAATGAAAATGAGGTGAGGTTTATGTCCACTGAAACTTTAGGATGTCAATTACAGTTTTGTGTGAAATAGGTGTTGTTCAATTTTAATCTTAAGAGGGTGAAATTTAGCTTGGAAAGTTACTGCTCTTAACTGAAATGAACAGTACTCGAAACTATACCATATAGTTTTGCTAATTTTTAGAAATTAATTGAGAAGAAATTGGGACAAATGGATGAAATTTAAAATTGAAGCCTATTAAGTTAGCTTTCTAATGCCACTTATTTTGCAATTTTTCTATATGTATATTAGGAGTTATGGACTGATGATTGTTGGCTATTTTCATGCCTTGAATGAAACCTAGCTGGAATGACCAATTTAGTGCACATTTTGATTTGGAAGAATTTTAGTAATTTTTTGAGAATTGAATTGGTACTAGGGATTTACTGAAGAGTTTTAGATGATACATTGATCTTGAAAATGGTATGTGGCATGAAAGTTTTGGAAATCAGATGTCGGAGATATGGAATTTCAAAATCTGAACCTGCATTGGGATGTCAAAGGCTGATTAGGTCAGAAACTTGCATCACAAAATTGAAAATGTTAGGGGCTGAATTGGAGTCTGGTTATTTCAAGAAAAATTGAAATTTGGGGTTTTCCCTTTTCAGGGATATAAAGTAGGGATTTTTCTGACTTGTGTACAGGGAGTTATACTGGATAGAAATGGACTGCTCAGCTTGAGTAATTTCAGGGACAGCATCATTGAGTAAATTATTTGACCTAGTTAGCAAGAGAATTGAAATTTTGATTGTTTCACGAAAGTTGTAGATAACAGTGTGATCTTGATGAACATATTTATTGTACAATTTTTGGTTGAGCAAAATGAAAGTTATTGAATTTACAAGTTTTGTTCTGTTTTAAGAGATAGCAGATCTGTCATTTTTTTATCATGTAAGTCAACTTGTATAGTCAGATAACTCGACTTGTATCTTTGATAAGTCGACTTACTTTGTACTGACCCTTTTCCATTCTTTTGCTTATAACTTGTCCGTTCGGCATACGATTGACCTGATTCTTGCGGCATCGGATTCATTGAATATTTAATTTCATTTTCTGAGAAATTGAGAATTTTCGGACGAAAAATTGACGTGGGCTCAGGTAACGGAGCCTTTACTCACTGTTTTATTTAATTAGGGACCTATAGAGGTCCAAATTGAGCGCCGTCAGCGCCATTGGATTAAAATTTCTAAGTTTTTAAACGAATTTTTAAGAAGGAAAAAAAATGGGATTAGGGCCGGGAATTCATGAACATGCATTTTTACCTACATGTGTATCAGTAACGGATTCGGATTGGATTTTTAGTGATAGTTTGTTCTCTGCTTCTTATAGAGACACAACTGGAGCGTCGATCGACCGACGTGACAGAGACTTTCCGACAATAGCTCGGAAGTAAGAGGTGAGTAACCTAGTTGGTTATCTCAATCTACGTGTTTACTGTGACTTGTTTGCCCTACGGGGATTACTGTGAC